>PVJS01002824.1:0-80712 GCA_004027185.1 Glis glis
GAGGCTGAGACAGGAGGATTGCAGGTTCACGGCCAGTCTCAGCAACTTAGTGAGGCCCTTTGAAATTTAGTGAGACCTTGTTTCAAAATAAAAAATAAAATAGGGCTGGGGGTGTAGCTCAGAAGCAGAGTGCCCCTGGGTTCAATCCCCAGCACATACACACACACACACACACACACACACACACACACACATACACAAAAGAGTTAAAACTTTTAAAAAAATTTCAATGATGCCTCTCATTGATTGCCTTTATGAACTAAAGGGTTAAAAGAAAATCTATTGTCCATGTTCTTTGAATGTCTGTCATTTATTTATTTATTATTTATTTATTTTTGTGGTACTAGGGATTGAACCCAGGGGCATTCTACTCCAGGAGCTACACCTCCAGCTCTACATTTTATTCTTTATTTTGAAACAGGGTCTCACTACGTTGCAAAAGGCCTCACTAAGTAGATCCTCGGTCTCAGCCTCCCAAGTACTAGGATTACAAGTGTGAGCCATCACGCCCAGCTGAATGGTTGTCCTTTAAACAGTGGGTTAGTGGCTGCTATTTATTTTCCTTGTGTTCAGCTTCCTTTTCAGCAGTTACATAGTGACATGTTTAGTACTTCCAGCCATCAAGAGGGTTGAAAAATCCAATCTGCCCTTCTGAATTTTAGTTATCGGTCTGCACCAGAGCATGTGTTAAAGTAAACCCCTATGGAATCCAGATTCAAACCTCCCTCACAAAGAAGGAGCCGGGTACAAGATGAGGACAAGAAATTATCTTTAAAAAGTGGAACCTAAAAGCAATGGTTATGAACCATTCAAGATTTGAATCTTGAACGCATTTGAGTATCAGCATTATCATGTGCATGCCCCTTTTAAATACTTATTTCAGTAGTTAAAGCAATCATCTACCCACAGAAAGTCTTTCATCTGATCACTAGACATGAGAGGCTCAACCTGACTCAGGGAAACTCCCTGTTCAATAAGGAAAGGTAATCTTATTTAGAAGTTTTGCGTCTAAGTTCATCAACGATATAGGTCTGTAGTTTTCTTTTCTTGAGCTGTAAGGCTGTGTTTGATAATCTATAACTGGTGTAAATATCCTGGGGCAAAATCCCTAGGCAGGCCTCTTTTTTCAGGAAAAGACCAACCTGCAAAATATTGAGGAACAGCCGGGCATGGTGGTACACACTTGTAATCCCAGTACTTGGGAGGCTGAGACGGGAGGATCCCGGTTCACGGCCAGCCTCAGCTACTTAATGAGGCCCTCTGCAACTTAGTGAGATCCTATTTCAAAATAAAGAACAAAAAGTAGGGCTGGGGGTGTAGCTTGGAGGTAGAATGCCCCTGGGTTCAATCTCCAGTACCGCAAAAAAAAAAAAAAAAAATATATATATATATATATATGTATGCATTGAGGAAATGGAGAATTTGCAAGTCTGTATGTATATACAGACTGTATGTATGTATGTATGTATGCATGCATGTATTGAGGAAATGGAGAATTTGCAAGTCTGAAGTCTGTAAGGGCCTCTCTGGCCACAGCTGCACTGACCGGTGGGAATGATGGGTGTGTGGTGTTCCAGTATGAGGCCGTGTTTGCAAGTTTCAGCATGGGACAGTGCAGAGGTCAAGGGCCTGCTGTGCCTTGTCCTTGCCCTGCGATTTAGGGAAACTTACTTTACTGCCCTAAGCCTCCTTTTTGTCATCTCCCTGGGGATAAAAGTTGGAATAAAATGGAGATAATCATGGTCATTACCTTAAAGGGTGGTTGTAAGGGCCAAATGTAGTAAAGCCTTTTAGTTTAGCACCTGGCATGTCAAGTGTGTTAATAAATTCTCAAAATGTGATTCCATGTTTCCATTTCTTAGGTCATTTCTAGCAGTATGATTTGTATGTTGTGGTAAAACAGTTCACAAAACTGCTCACATCTCCTTGCAGTTTCATGGGTAACAGGAAGAGCCAACCAAGTTCTGACCTGGGAAGAGGCACTTTCTTGCTTCCCGTGGGGGAGTTCAAGCCATAAGGTGGCCCGTGGCACACTGGGAGTCAGCTACCTGTTGAGGACAAGGACGCCCCAGCCATTGTGCACCCTCACCCCCCTCATCCCCCTCAGCCTCTTGATCTCTGCTCCTCCAGCCAGGACTGTGTGAGGGCAAGGAGAGTGGCTGGCAGGGCGGGTCCCAGGGGAACAGTCTGTGGGTGAAGTTGCCCAGGGATGGGGCAGCAGCAAGAGCTGCATCAGAACAGAGAGGGGCTGGTTTCCTCTGGAAGGCCATTCGATTCAGATCCCGAGGGGAAACTGGGGCACATGATTAAACACCCCGACCCTGCAAGGATCCTCCCTCCACCCCACCTCTCAGGAGCTCAAGCAACCGCCCACTGCCAGGGACTGCCAGTGCTGAGCCTCCCGCTTCTCCATTGGCTGCTCCCGCCCACTCACGGGGTGACAATGGGAACTCAAAGAAAGGGGGTTTCCTTGCTTCCTTCCTGACCTGTGCCTGCTGGTGAGCGGTAGCCTCAGGGGAGCCTCAGAGCTCTGCCTTCCCTCCCTGCACAGAAGGGGGAGCCTGTGGCCGAGCCGGTGGCCCAGCCTGCTCCAGCACGCTCCTCTTCTCCACCAAGTTTGCTTCAAACCTTCTCCACTCTTCCAAAGCAATAGGGAAAAGACCAACAATCAAACAGTGGGGGAAGGAAATGAACAGACCAAATAGGCTTTTGAATATTGAAATGGCTCTCTTCCCCAAAACCTAAAACGTCCAAAGTTTACAAGATGCCGTGTTTCACCTATCAGATTGGCTAAAATAAAAATATATGCTAATAAATTGCATGGCCATGATTAGGAGGATATAAATTGATATAAGCTCTTTGTTTACTTCTTTCTTTTGATACTGGGGATTGAACACAAGGGCACTTCACTACTGAACTAACCCCCAGCCCTTTTTAATTTTTTACTTTGAGATAGTGTCTTGCTAAGTTGCTGAAGCTGGCCTTGAACTTGCCATCTTCCCACATCAGCCTTCTGAGTCACTGGGAGTATAAATGTGCACCACTGCACCTGGCTGAGAAAACTCTTTCCCTTCCTCCCTCCCTCCTTCTCTTCCTCCCTTCTTTCCTTCCTTTCTTCCTTCCTTCCTTCCTTCCTTCCTTCCTTCCTTCCTTCCTTCCTTCCTTCCGTTTTTTCCTCTGTGTGTGTGTGTGTGTGTGTGTGTGTGTGTGTGTGTGTGTGTGTTTCTGGTGATTGATCCAGGGGGGTTCTACCTCCAAGTTACATACCCAGCCCTTTTTTAATTTTTGTTTTGAAACAAGGTCTTGCTAGGTTGCTGAGAGTATCACTAAATTGCTGAGGCTGATCTCAAACCTGTGATCCTCCTGTCTCAGCCTCCCAAGAACTGAGATTACAGGCATGCACCACCACGCCTGGCTGAGAAGACTTCTTTAGCAAGTTTTCCAAAATTGTATTTTGAGTCAAGAATATAGTATAATTGGATATTTTATTATTTTATTTTGCGGTACCGGGGATTGAATTCAGGGGCATTCTACCTCCAGGCTACACCCCCAGCCCTATTTTTTATTCTTTATTTTGGAACAAGTCTCACTAAGTTGCGGAGGGCCTCACTAAGTAGCTGAGGTTGGCCACAAACCCAGATCCTCCGGTCTCAGCCTCCCAAGTACCGGGATTACAAGCATGCGCCACCATGCCCGACTCATAATTGGATATTTTAAAAATGTATTTCAGTGGCAGCTATAGACAAGTACATTCAATATTGCTTAAGAAATTTTAGAGTTGGGCATGGTGGTGTATGCCTGTAATCCTAGTACATGGTAGGCTGAGATAGGAGGATCGAAGATTCAAGGCAAGCCTCAGCAATTTAGCGAGGCCCTCAGCAACTTAGTGAGACCCAGTTTCAAAACAAGAAATAAGCCAGAGCCGGGCATGGTGGTACTCGCTCGTAATCCCACTACTTGGAAGGCTGAGACAGGAGGATCACAAGTTTGTGGCTAGCCTCAGCTACCTTGTGAGGCCCTCTGCAACTTAGTAAGACCCTGTTTCAAAATAAAAAATAAAATCAGGCTGAGGGTGTAGCTCAGAGGTAGAATGCCCTGGGTTCAATCCTCAGTAACACACACACACACACACACACACACACACACACACACACACACACAAAGCCAGGCACGGTGGCACATTCCTGTACTCCCTGTACTTGGGAAGCTGAGATGGAAAGATTGCAGGTTCATAGCCAGTCCCAGCAACTTAGTGAGGCCCTCCACACCTTAGTGAGACCCTGATTCCAAATAAAAAATAAAATTGGTCTGGTGGTGTAGCTCAGAGGTAGAATGCCTTGGGCTCAATCTCCAGTACCACAAATAAAAATAAATAAATAAATAAATGGCTGGGGGTATAGCTCAGAGGTAGAATGCCACTGGGTTCCATCCCCAGTCCTACACCCACAAAAAAATTAATATGAATATACCCAAAGTGCATTTTTTTTTTGCAGTACTGGGGATTGAACCCAGGGGCATTCTACTCCCGAGCTACACCCCCAGCCCTATTTTTTTGTTCTTTATTTTGAAACTGGGTCTCACTAAGTTGCGGAGGGCCTCAACAAGTTAGCTGAGACTGACCGAAAACCTGGATCCTCCTATCTCAGCCTCCCAAATAGTGGGATTACAAGTGTAAGCCACCACAGCTGGCTCCAACATGCATTGTTGAAGTAAAGCGATCTATACATTCCAAGGTCAAGGCTGGCCAGGGTCAGAGTGAAGAACCTCAGTTGGTAGAAGAGGAAGTGTCTGGGAGCTGGACAACATGTTATCTATCCATTCAGATTAACTTAGAGAGTGGGGGAGAATTGATGAGCATGTCGAACCCAAGCAATCTTTAGCCAGAGTGTTTAGGAAGGCAGTCAGAGTAGAAGAAAAACATTTAGAAACTAAAATAAAAAACGGAACATCAAGTTGAATAAGCAAATAGAGCAGGGATAGAAATGGCACAGGTCTGGTTTTTAAAGGAAGAGAACCACAGTAAGCAGTGCTCCATAGATTTAAAGGAATTCCTAGTAAAAGAAAGCAATAGGGAGTCTGGGGACCTGGCTCAGTGGTGGAGCACTTGGCTAGCATGTGTGAGGACCTGGGTTCCACCCCCAGCACTACAAAGAAGAAAGAGAGAGAGAGAGAAAGGGAGAGAGAGAGAGAGAGAGAGAGAGAGAGAGAGAGCGCTCCTGAGCAATCAGGTGCCCCCAGCTGGTAGCATACAAGCTGCTCCCACCTCCTTGGGCACCCTGGCAGCCCCCACACAGGGCCCCAGGCTCTCTCACACTTCTCCCCCCACCCTGCCACAACTCTCCCTCATCCCTCATCATTGCATCATGGACACGCAATGTATTAGCATATATTTACCAGTTTTCCCCATTGAACAGCTTCTGGGCCTGTCCAGGTGCAAACTCCGCAGTGTGTGGCCTGGCCACAGTCCTGGGGAGCCTGCCTACCTGCCTTCCAGTGTCCTAGGCTGGTTCTAGCACTTAAAAGCCAACCAATGTCACCCGCTGTTCTCTGCCTCAGTCTCCTCTTCTGTGGAAAGAGAGGGGCAACAGCATCTGGCTGTGAGGATTAAATGAGATAATGTACATAAAGCTCATAAAACAACACTCAGAGTAACAAGTCCATAAACATTAGCTACTATTACCCTTCATTCTCCCCACCCCACCCCCACGCCGCAGCGCTGGGGATGCAACCCGGATGCACCACGCTAAGTCACTAGCTCTCCCACAGAGCCACACCCCCGGCACCTTCTCCATTCCTTTCTTACCTCATTTGAAGCCGTTTTCCCAGAGTGATCATTTTTAAACCAACTCTACTCCCAACACCTTCCTGCTGGAAACACTTGCAAAAGTGGCCTGTGGCTTAAGGCCTATGTCCTTAAAAAGGCCTGCAGGCTTGGTCTGGGCCTTACCTCCCTCTCCTGCCCCATCCTGCCCTCTCCCCTCTTTCTCAGGCCTGCAGACTCCCTGACCTTCTTTCAGTTCTTCAAACTTGGGGAGCTTCCCTCCACCCCAGGGCTTTTACATAAGCTGCTTCCTCTGCCCGGAATACACCACCTCATCCTTCCTGTGGGGCCTGGGCCTCCTCACTTCCTCAGGGAGACCTTGCCCAGCTGCCCTCACTAGGCCAAGCCTCGCTGTGGCACCAAGCACTTCTTCATGGCCCCTCAGAGTGGCCGCCTGACACTTGTTTGTGAATTTTTAGATCAACATCTGGCCACTGCCATGGGAGCTCATGAAGGCAGGAACCTCCTCTATTTCAGGCTTATTCCAACCCTCAGAGCCTAGCACAGTTCCTGATGTACAAGGTGGTAGATGCTCAATTAATATCTTTGGACTAAGGAGGGGATGGAGGGAGGGACGGATGGACAATGCACGCCTGGTGTCCTTGCTGTTGTGGAGGCCGCGCTGCGCTGAGGATTTGTGACAGGCACAAGGAAGCATCTCACACTGTGAGCGCTTAGCCTTTGAGTCCTTAAGGCATTTAATTCTCAATTCACTTCCTGCGTTTATTCTTAGGAAGCATGGTCCTTACATTGCCATTGTAGAGTGACCTTTGAATGCAGTTTATGGCTGTTTATGGACATTTTGTGTTTTCAAGAAAGGACAAGATGACAGGTGTGAAGTTGCAAGGGAAAATAATTCCACCCAGTCAAATCCAAAGGGGATTCCTTGCCCAGCGGGTCAGCTGGCTCCCTGGTATGGCTGCCCAAAACTGAGCAGAAGGCAGGGGAGAGGAGGGAATGGGGACTGTCTTCCCACAGCCACGATTTACTATGTTCCAGAGGAAGCACTGAAATTGAAAGCAGGCAGAAACGGAAGGACCCATTTCTCTGAACCTAACGCAGAGGAGAGGGGCATTTCTCCCAGAACCAGAGCAGAAACAATGTCAGAGCTGAAAGGGACGCTGCTCCCTTAACCCAACACCATTTTGGCATGAACCAGGTGGCATGGAGCAGTGAAGGGGTCTGCCGAGGACACACACAGAGGAGCTGGGGAAGGAACTGGGGCTTATAAGTGAGGACCATTCTGAGCTCCTCCCCAGAGTTTGGGTGCTCTGCCCTGATTTCATCCTTACAAACTGTCTAATGTAGATAGATTTCATTATTCTCATTTTACAGTTAAAACACAAACACACAGAAAGGCCTGGCACAGAGATGAAAAGCTGTTCGACAGAAACGTGACATGTGGTGGCTGGTGGCCGCCTCTGCGAAGTGCCCTGGCTCAGCCACGTCCTTGCTCTTGTGCATCCTGGCCCTCTGCACCTGAGTGTCCTTATCTGTAGAGTGACCATGTGCTCTGGCTTGCCGGAGTGGGGCTTTTCTTTTTTCTTTTGGTGCTGAGGATTGGATTTGGCTCTTAGTATTATTGTTAATTAGGGAGGCATCTAGAGTGGGCAGCAGGGAGGGAAGCCTGCGAGCATTCTCACTTGACATCCCCACCTTGTCGCCATGAATGATGCTCCCGGACTCTTGCAGTGCCAGCCTCGGTGGCTTCGGACAGCGCCCGCGTGGGTAGCACCAGCCACTCTAGACTGAAGACCATGTGGGGCACCAAGCTCAAAGCTCTCTGTGCCAATCACATTCACCACCTGCTCCTTCTCGGGTCACGGGTCACATGGTTGAGATTGAATCTTTTTTCTTTTTTCTTTTTTTTTGCGGTACCGGGGATTGAACCCAGGGACGTTCTACCTCCGCGCTACACCCCCAGCCCTATTTTTATACTTTATTTTGAAACCGGGTCTCACAAAGTTGCAGAGGGCCTCACTAAGTAGAGAGAGAGAGAGAGAGACAGAGAGACAGAGAGACAGAGATACAGAGAGAGAGCGAGCTGAGGCTGGCCGCGAACCCGGATCCTCCGGTCTCCGCCTCCCAAAGTACTGGGATTACAAGCGTGCGCCACCACGCCCGGCTTGAATCTTTTTTTTTTTTTTTTTTGCTGGAAGAGACCTGATTTCTTAAAGAGGATGAGTGTCAAGTAGAGAATCCTATAACCCTGACCCAGGCTAATTAAGAGTGTGGCTTAAGGGAGCTGCCTCTACTTTGAGGTTAAGGGGTGGGTGTGAATATTTTCCTCTGCTCCCCTTGAATGTTCTTGATTATAGTATTAAAAATGCTAAGCTCTGTTGCCTCTTATTGGAGTGAAGGCTGCTGGAAATTCTTCATTCCCTGAAGAACCTGACTGTTGATTCTAGTGCATCTAAACAGGTGTTCTCGAGATTGCTTTTTCTGATGCCTTTTCACTTGGGAAGATCAATTTAAATGTTGCTTTGAGCTAATCAGTGATTGCTTCTGTATCCATCCAAATTTATATTTCATTCTCTGTGTTAGATGAGACAGTACCTTTAAAGTCTATAAATTTAAATGAGGTCGGTGATTTTTAATTCTTTGTCCTTTTCTATGACTTCCCTATTTTGTATAAAATGTGCATATATTTCTTTTATTATTTGAAATGCCTAGATTAAACCTATATGAGAGTCATCTTTGGGTGTCCTGTGTCACCAAGCATGTGTGTTGTACAAAGTCAGTGTTGAATGAATGTTTGTGAATTAGATCATTAATCTCCCAACCCAGATTGCAAACAAAACTCTCTAGGAGTTTTGGTTCAGGAATTGTTTAAGTGTTTGAATTTTCTGTGTCTATGTCTATGTTTATTCTGCTCTCCCTGCCTAGAATTTTGTCTGTTTCATCTGTGTCTTTGGAAATCTTACCATTCATGTGAGGCTCTCATCAAATGCCATTTTCTGTGTGAAACCCTGCTTGTATCCAACCAGATACCACGGAGTCAAAGTCTTAGAACAAAGGAGCTAGAAAGAGCCACATGCAGTTTTCTAAACCCCATGTTACTCTGGGTCTCCATTACCTTACCCAGTGGGTATTTGTACCCTGTCTATTCACCTATTTTTATTTATTTATATTTTTTTGGCTGTACTGGGGATTGAACCCAGGGCCTCGTGTATGCTGGGCCAGAGCTCCATCACTATGCCATATCCTAAGCCCTTTTATAGTTTTATTTATTTTTTAAATTTTTTGTGGTATTGGGGATCAAACCCAGGGGCATTCTACTCTGAGCTACATCCCCAGTTCTATTTTATATATATATATATATATTTTTTTTTTTTTCGGTACCGGGGATTGAACCCAGGGGCATTCTACCTCCGAGCTCCACCCCCAGCCCTATTTTCTATTCTTTATTTTGAAACAGGGTATCACTAAGTTGCGGAGGGCCTCACTAGGTAGTTGAGGCTGGCCGCAAACCCGGATCCTCCGGTCTCAGCCTCCCAAGTATTGGGATTACAAGCGTGCGCCACCACGCCCAGCTTTATATTTTATTTTGAAACAGGGGTTCACTAAATTGTGCAGGGCCTAAGTTGCTGAGGCTGTCCTCAAACCTGTGATCCTTCTGTCTCAGTCTCCCAAGTACTGGGATTACAAGTGTGTGCCTCCATGTCCGGCTTATAGTTTTATTTTGAGACAGGGTATGGCTAAGTTGCTCAGGCTGGCCTTGAACTTGTGATCCCCCTGCCTCAGCCTCTTGAATAGCTGGGATTACAGGCATGTACCACCGCATCTGGCTATACACCCATTTTGAGAACTTGAACTTCTTCAGAGGAGACAGAAGCTGTACCCTGCAGCCCCATGTAGGTTGCCTGAGAGACTGCAAGTGTTTAATGAACATAAGTTAATAGTTTTGAAGAAAGGCTTTTAAAAGTGGGGTGTTTCCAGGCATGGTGGCACACGCTTGTAATCCCAGTATTTGGGAGGCTGAGACAGGAGGATGGCAGGTTCGTGGCCAGCCTCAGCTACTTAGTGAGGCCCTCCACAATTTAGTGAGACTCTGTTTCAAAAAAAAAGAATAAAAAATAGGGCTGGGGGTGTAGCTCAGAGTAGAATGCCCCTGGCTTCATTCCCAATACCAAAAAAAAGGTGGGGTGTACCTGAACATAGAAATGATTAATAGGCTCTTCAATGAAGCCCTCAAAATATAGAGCTGTATAGCCTGGAAGTCGTTTGTTTGGGCTCCTTTCTACGTGTGAAGAACCTTCGGCGTGAGAGGCTTAGGGTCTTGTTTAAGGTCACCTGGCTGAGGATACAGAGTTCAGTCAACAGAGTGCTATCCAGGCATTTCTTCAGACATAATGTAACATGCATCAGTTTATCCTTGAGTGTGCAGCGCACTTCATGATTGAGTACGGACAACCGGCTAACGGCTCACGCTTCACACCCCTCCCTTTTAGTCCCCGTTTCTAAGCAGCAAAGTTGTGGTTCAGTGACTTCTGTCTGGGTAATATGAAAACAGGGCTCCCAGCCAATTTTGATGAGCTAACTATTTCCTTAAATTATCATGCCTAAGCAAAGAACCCTAAACTCTGCTGTTCAACACATATCATCCTATCTGGGGGATGGGACTTACACAGGCATATCATCAAATAGCTAGAATTTTATATTTCAGATTGTCAAGCAGTGAAAATTGTCATCCTTGGAAAATGACTGACAGTTTCCCCTGCCTCATTTCTGCTACACTGAGTTAGGTAAAGAAAAAAAAATCAACTTCAGTCTTTTTACAGACTTCTTGCTGAAAAACACACATGACAGGACTATACATATTCACTAGAAATTGATGGGAGAAAGGGTACTTCAAAAGGCCTGAAAGTCTTTGCAAAAGGTCCCAATTAACAGAATGTGGCTAACACCCCGAAAAATAAAGTAAATGTTGCAGTGGGAATGAATCTTGCTCTGAGTGCTGGGTTCTTGGCTGATTGCCTGGGGAGAATGGTGGCCAGGGCTTGCCAGCTGGCTGATCCGCACGCCTATAAAGGATGCGGTCAGCTTACGTCTTGGCAAACCATGATTTTGATGGAAATCTTAGAGATCGGCAGACGTTCTCCCTAGTAATGTGTGTTAGCTCAGGTCATTGCTTTTATTTGAATGAAGAAAATATCCCCATGGCCAGGATTAATAGGAGTAAGTCAGTACTCTGCTTCACACCAGAGTTCATTCCCGTGTCCCAATAGATATTTACCCTAATGTAGATGCGAGATGTAACTGAAGGTGGCTCATTCTTCTAATCCCCAGTTTAAACCAGTCGTGCCACTGAAGCACACCAACTGGCTCGCCAGCAAATACATCTGCACACAACGCCCACTGGACAACCATTTTTTGGAAACTCTGAGCTCTGTAGTTACTATTCTCCTGTCCTCTGACGCTCACTCATCGGCACTCTTGTTTTGTTTGTTTTCCATAGGTCCAAAGGTAGTTTCCCCATAATGTCTAGCTTAGCGGCTTTCAATGAACAAAAGAACTACAGAGAGATGTTTTGCATTCCCAAGTCCATACTAAAAATGATAGACATTTAAAAACTGTTATAAAACGTTGACCATATACCCTTCAGTCTCCCAAGTGGATTTATTTGTTTTTCAAAATTTGTCAGCCAGGTGTGGTGGTAATCCCAGTACTTGGGAGGCTGAGACAGGAGGATCACAGGCTCACAGCCAGCCTCAGCAACTTAGTGAGGTCATCTGCAACACAGTTAGACCCTGTTTCAAAACAAAAGAATAAATAGGACTGGAGGTGTAGCTTGGAAGAAGAATGCCCCTGGGTTCCATCCCCAGTACCACACACACAAAAAAATTTTGTTAAAATTGTTTCTATTATTTATTATTTATTAATTTATTTATTGTGGTACTGGGGATGGAACCCAGGGGCATTCTATCTCTAAGCTACACCCCCAGCCCTATTTTTAAATTTTTTAAATTTTGAAACAGGGTCTCACTAAGTTGCAGAGGGCCTCACTAAGTTGCTGAGGTTGGCTGAGAACCTGTGATTCTCTTGTCTCAGCTTCCCAAGTACTGGGATTACAAGCGTGCACCACCACACCTGGCCTCTAATGTTTATTTTTAAAAACAAGCATGCAGCCTGGCATGGTGGCGAATGCCTGTAATCCCAGTACTTGGGAGGCTGAGACAGGAGGATCACAGGTTCAAGGTCAGCTTCAGCAACCTAGGGAGACCCTTAGCAACTTAGTAAGAGTCTGTTTCAAAATAAAAAAATAAAATGGGGTTGGGGGTGTAGGTCAGAGGTAGAATGACCCTGGCTTCAACCTCCAGTATCACAGAAACAAAAAGCAAAAAACAAGCATGCAAAAATAGCCACAAAGAATACTATGAACAAATTTAAAAGACAAATACAGATTGGGAAAAAAGCATTTGCAATACTACATATGTAAAGAAGGGTCAATATCCTTACTATATAAAAGTGAACAAAGAAAATGACCTGGGAATTTGCAAAAGAAGAAATGGCTATTTAACATATGAAAACATCTTTCACTTTACTAGTAATCCAAATATACAAACAGCAGCCAAATACCTCTTTTCATCTGTCAGACAAGAAAAACCAGAGCTGTCCTGAGTAGTTATTTGACACTTTCAAGCACTGCTCATGGTAATGCAAAATGACATCAGCTTTTGTTTGTGTCTGTTTGTTTGTTTGTTTGATGACACTGGGGATTAAACTGAGGGGCATTCTACCTCTGAGCTACACCCCTAGCCCTATTTTATTTTTTTATTTTGAAACGGTTTCACTAAGTTATCACATGCTGGCCTTTGAACCTCCGATCCTCCTGTCTCAGCCTCCCCAGTACTGAAATTACAGGTGTGTGTCACCCGCTATGAGATCACCTTTTTTGGAAGGCAAATTACACACACACACACACACACACACACACACACACACACAGACACACACACGCTTAATCATATGACCTGCAGAAAAAATCCGGATATAAAGATGTATGTACATAATCCATACATAAAGATGTATATACATGCAAATTAGATGGAGCCTAAGTCTTGAACAAGAGAGGATTAAGCAAATGAGATAAAGTATATCCAAACTATTATGCAGCCATTAAATTGGTTAATGTATGATCTTTATTTTTGAAAAATGTATGATACACACATATATTTACATATACACATATACATATATGTTTATATCTGATCTATGCCATTCTAGAGTTGTTTTTTAATAATTTTGGGGGGGAATAGGGATTGAACGCAGGGGGGTTCTACCTCTGGTTCTATACCCCCAATCCTTCTTATTTTTGAAACAGGGTCTTGCTAAGTTGCTGAAGCTAGCCTCAAGCCTGTGAACCTCCTCTCTCAGCCTCTTAAGTACTGGGATTATAAGCATGTACCATCACACCCAGCCCAGAATTGATTTCATATGAAAGGGTTTGGCTTAGCTTTCTGATAATAGAAATGAGGATCTTGCTCAATCATACTTACAAAAATTTTAAAAATAATGACTTAATGGAACTGACAGAGCTCTGGACATACAGAATAGACTAGAGGATTTGCAAAAGAACTTTTATTGAAGTTTGCATGTATAATGATGAATGTATTGTTTTTTCCTTGCCGAGATCAGCTTGGGTTAAGTCTTTAGACTCAAATATGGATATAAATATGTTCACATTCTATTGAAGAGGTTGAGTCAGATGAAATCTAAGACTTCTGTGCTTTATATTTACTGCATTATAAGCATATACAGGCAGTTTTTGGCTTACATCTTAATTGAATATTGGGGGATCATTATAAATCTAGACTTGGTGGTACAATTTCAAATATATGGAGGAAGGGAAATTGATGCATAAGTAATAGATAGTAAGAGAATAGGCAAGAAAAAAACTATGAAGAAGTGAAAACAGCCAGGTGTGTTGGCACACACCTGTAACCCCAGTACTTGTGAGAGAGGCTAAAACAGGAGGATTGTAGGCTCAAGACCAGCCTCAGCAATTTAGCAAGACCCGCAGTAATTTAATAAGACCCACTTCTTTCTTCCTTCCTTCTTCCTTCCTTCCTTCCTTCCTTCCTTCCTTTCCTCTTTTCTTTTATTTCTTTCTTTTTTTTGTGGTACTGGGGATTGAACCCAGGGACACTCTGTCTCCAAGCCATACCCCCAGCCCTTTTTATTTTCTATTTTGAAACAGGGTCTTGCTAAGTTGCTGAGGTTGGCCACAAACCTGCAATCCTCCTGTCTCAAGCCTCCCAAGTACTGGGATTACAAGCCCAGCTATAATGCCCTATTTAAAAAAAAATTGGACTGGGAGTGTAGCTAAGAGGTAGAATGCCTTTGGGGTCAATCCCCAGTACCACATACCCACACAAAAAAAGTAAAACTATCGTTTTAATGCTATAGAAAATTAGTGAAGGATAGTTTAAAATTATGAAAGTTGAAAATAGTAAATCAAATTAGTATTAATATTTTGTGAGTATGTGATTGTGAAAAGATGGACTAAATTGACTAGCTAACTGTCTTTTTAATAAGACTATTGGTAATAGAATCAATTATGGTTCATTATTAACTATATTAACAGAAAATTAGACTTCACTAGCTCCTAAAATGTGAGGCTGTTTTAATAGACTGTGGTCCCTTATCAGCACATGTAAAACTTAAATGTTTATAAACCAGTTCCTTTCCCAGAACTAAACTAGATTAGATGATCAATTAATGGCTAAAATGTCTTTTTAATATTTCTTGTTGAAATCTTAAATATTCCTGATTCAACTTGTGCTTCTATTTGTGTAATATAATTTGGTCATAATTGGTTTCATTTCGATTGTCTTTACATTTGGGGTACTTATTATCTTTCCTCTCATCCACTGGGAATGCCAAGTACCAATTTTTGCTATTTAGCAAGTCAGTGAGGAGCTTCCCACTGAGTGCCTTAATTATTGTTAATTGAATATTGTAAATGGTTTTTCGGGATCACCGTCTTGGCAATCCATACAGCATTCTTCTCAGTTAGCACAAGGGAAAGCACCAAGAGTTCCCTCTACTCCTTCCTTCCACAGAGTCATCAAACCGAGTATCAGCAGTAACTGGTTTCTGTACAAACTAGCATCCTCTTTCCAAAAGTCACATCACGTATATGCTTCAGATGGCACTTAGAACATGGTGGCTGCTCAATGAATATTAAACGACAGCTGTCCTTTTAATAGAATGATTCCCAGTTCCAGGGGAACATGCCATTTTGCTTTCCATGGCATGTCTGCTACTCTTGGGTAGGGCTCTCCCATTGTCATGCACCAGGACCAAGCTTTCTAGGACTTTTTGCTGCTTTATCATCAAAAGGAAGAAAAAAAATTGTAAATAAAGAGCCTCAGAAGATCTGAGGATATCAGAAATGCTATCGGCAAAAAACTGGAGAGCACAAAAATCACTGAGCCAGCCTTCCTATGTACTTCTTGCCTTACAATGCACAATAAAAAAGAAATGAGAAATTTATGATTTGCCTTTTTAGCTTTCAAACGATGTCTCCAATTTTGGAGGGGTCTGGGGTTTGGTAAGGCTTCAATGGAAAGAGACTGTGTTGCAGGATAGTTTTAGTTACATAAAATTTTGCCTTTTTTTTTTTTTAGTACTGGGGATTAAACCCAGGGGCGTTCTACCACTGAGCTACACCCCCAGCCTTTTTTATTTTTTATTTGAAATGGGCTCTCACTAAGTTGTTGAGGCTAGCCTCAAACCTGTGATCCTCCTGTCTTAGTTTCCCAGACTGAGATTACAGACGTGCACCACTGTACCCGGTTCAAAAGTTTCCTCTTAATGATTTGTTTTCTGGCCCAATCAATGAAATCTCAGCCATCGTTATGAACTCAAGACCAAAGGAAGCCTTGAGACATAATCCAGAGTCTGCTTCCCTATCAAGGCAGCCCACAAATCAACACAGAAAGAAGAGTATCTGTCTCTTTGCAGGGACAGGCTTGCACAGGACTGGCTAGTAACCTGCTCTACAATAGACATAATTTTCTGCCAGAAATTTCCCCTTGTATGTAGCCACTTGCTATTAAGTTTGGTGGGTCTCAGATTCAGGGACAAATTCAAGGTTCACTGTCTTAGTCCTTTCCCGCTTCTATAACAAAAGACTTTATACCTTAGACTGGGCAATTTATAAACAGTAAAAAACTGTTCTCACAATTCTAGAGGCTGGGAAGTCCCGGCACAAGGCACCAGCAGATTCAGTGTCTGGTGAGGGCTCCCTCTCTCCTTCAAGGTGGCGCCTTTTGCTATGTCATCAGAGGTAGAAGGGGCAAACAAGCTCCCTGAGGACTCAGGAGTAATCCCACTCATAAGGGCTCTACCCTGATGACTTAATCACCTCCTAAACACTCTGCTTCATAATATGACTGCACTGGGGATAAAGTTTCAACAGATTAATTTTGGGCTGATGTAAACATTTGAACCACAGCACTCACCATCAGCAAATTTCCAGTATTGAGTGTTAATGTCCCACATGTTAATTTTGCCCCTGGCTTTTTTCTTTCCTCTTCTTTTCCTTTTTTCCTGTTTGCCTGTGTTTTCTCAACTATTTGATCCTTACATGTAGTGTATAGATTTGCAAGTCATCTCAAATCTTTTTGTAATAGGAGATAGGCCAGAATGAATAAATGATTGCATGAATAAAATAATAGAATGTGCCCTCGAGCCGCAGTTTAAGAGAATTTTCTCTGGTTATCGTTATCATTTAATAGAGACAGCAATCAGAGCCTGCCCATGCCCCAGCACTTTCTGACTAGAAATGCCCTGACCATACCATTTCATCTCCTACTTTGGTGAACTGGTCCAGTGATGGGCAGCTGACTTAGGGTCAGCCGTTGTCTAGTCTGGAAAGTGGGCTATAATGTGCCTTGACTCCTACAGGTGAATTGAGCCAATTGGATTCACACTCCTGAGAATTTGAAGTGCAGCAACATGTGCTATGAGTAGAAGGGAGCAGGAGCTGAATGGTCTTGAGTAGAGTGGGGCCCAAGAGGCAAGCAGGTCATGTGCGAGCGAATTATGAGGGAGCAGAAGCCAAAAGGAAGCCAAGAAAACAATAGGAGAGAGAAGAGGGTGAGTTAGGGCAGCCCACCAGAGCAAGATAGGGGAGCAGCTGTACCTAGAGCTGCAGCTGGTGTGCTGGAGGCTTGCATATGTGCCCCCAGTCCACACAGATTCTCCTGGCTGCATGAATGTCTCCCAGTTTTCCAAGGTGATGTGACAGTCTTTGTTGTTTGCAGCCAACATTCTATATATATTTTATTGGTGCATTAAAGTCTCACATCATAATGTAAATCATGTTGATAGTGACATACATGCACACAACACTTGGTGGGCTTTCTTCCGGCTCCCTCCCCACTCTCCTCTACCCTATAAAGGGTACTGAGATTGATGTTGGTATTCTCACCTATGTACATAAAGCCAATGGTAGTGATTCCTTCACTGATCCTCATTCTTCCCCTTCCCCTTCCCCTAGACCACCTCCCTGGCTCCACTGAGGTTTCTCCTCCATTATCTGGAGTCCCTCTGGTATCCCAATTATTCCCTAGCTTCCACATATTAGAGAAAACATATGACCTTTCACTTTCTGTGACTGGCTAATCTCACTTAACATAATATTCTCCACGTCTTTCCATTTTCCTACAAATGACATAATTTTGTTCTTCTTTATTGCTGAGTAGAATTCCATTTGTGGATATCCCATAATTTTGTAATGCATTCATCTGTTGATGGACATAATTTGGCAGTCAATATTTTTAACATGTATCAAAGCTTTTTCTTTTCTTCCTGTTTTCACTCATTTGTAAAGTTTTTACTTGATCACTTTGGGCTTTTCTATTTCTCCAATATGATTTTAAAAATTGTCTCATACAAAGATATTTGAGGTCAGGCATGGTGATGCACACCTGTATCTTAGTACTTGGGAAGCTGAGACAGGAGGACTGCAAGTTCAAGGCCAGCCTCAGCAATTTAGTGAGACCCTGTTTCAAAATAAAAAATAAAATAGGGATGGGGGTGTAGTTCAGAGGTAGAATGCTCCTGGGTTCAATCCCCAGTACTTAAAACAAGTATTTGAGAACAGAAATTTATTAGAAACCAAGTAGACAGGGCTAATTATTGCTATCTACTTATCTCTAAGAAAATACTGTACTAAATATCTTGGGCTGTGGGTATAGCTCAGTGGTAGAGTGCTTGCCTAGCATGTTGAGTCCCTGGGCTCCATCCCCAGCACTGAAAAAAAAGTTTAAATCACTAAATATTTGTAGAAGATTCCCTAACTTCCTTTGATGGCTTCCTTAATTTTCTCACAGATAATAGAACTCTTCTCTAATGAGATCCCCTGTCTGATATTTGCACATACTGAGTTTCCCCCTCTTTCTACTTGCTTTGGTTATATTCTGTGGCTTTTTGACTTCTCCCCGAGAAACCCCTCTTGGCTACTCAGTTCTTGGGCAAGTGACTTCCTTCTCTAGGTTTCAGTGCCCTAGTCCAGAGACTTATTTGTCTTATGGACATGGGACATGCTGGTTTCCATCTATCAGGCTGTTTCTGTATGTGAGGAAGCTGGGCTTCTTTAAATTTTGCTCATGGTCAAACTGATACAGAAGTTTTGGTCATCCCACCTCCTAAAAGGGAAAAACTGGTGATTAGCTTGATGGAAATGCAGGTTCCACAAGGTTCTGCCACAGTGGCCTGTCTTAGGTCACATGTTAACTATTGCCCTTCATTTATCAGAGCTGCCTCCAGATTTAGAAAGATGCAGACATTCAAACCCCTAGAAATACGTAATATTCTTACATATTCATGTCTTTTGGGCCTACAATATCTGCTACATTGAGTCCATAACTTTAAATAATTCACAAATTTATCAGTGTCTAGGTTCTTTTGTGGTCATTTTAATGACAAAATTGACTTTACAGCAAATTGAATCAGTTGTGCATAATCCAATTTGGTCATCAGCTGAAAATATCAGGAGTACTTTTCTCTCTGAATATATGTGGATGCTGATATGCCAAGAAATAGAATTCTGAGTCACGGTCTGATACACGTGGACTCTGGTTAATTCCCAGTTAACGGTGGCTGGATTTGCCACATTATCTTTCATGGCAGGGTCAACTTATTCTTGATTTATGAGCAATTAACACCTATTCTACTGAGAAGTTTGGTTTGTTAACATCTCACTCACTTTCTAGGGAGAACCCGAGCTACTTAATGGCACCTGTGCGTGGAAATGCCCTGGACATTCATGCCTCTGTGTGTCCCATGATGCTCTCCTTCTACTTAGCTGGAATGTGCCCCTTTTCTTGTACATCTTTCAAGACCCGGATGAAGTGTCCCCTCCTTTCTGAATTCCTCTCTGATTTTTCCAGCCCTCCCTGATCTCCATTTCTTCTGGATTTTTCCAGCCTTCTCCATCCATACCAGCTCAGCTCTTCATTATAAGCTGCAATGCATTGCTTCCTGTTGCTCAGCAGGTCAGCCCCTCAGCCCCTCAGCTAAATCGCATGCTTTGAGATGGAACTGGAGCCATGGCCTTTACCGTGACTTTATGCTTTATACTTCTTGCATGAGCACATTTGTCTTGATTTAAAAAAATGTGTTTTGGTTGATTCAATTCTATTTTCTTTGCATGTGGAAAAGCAGTGTGAGGCACAGTCACCATCACTTCTTCTGTAGGAAAAGCTAGAGAAGGCACAAACCTTTCAATCATTCTGGAGAAGAGCCCTTTACTTCCCCAGGAACTGTACTTGCAAGAGAGGGGAGAGAGGGCAGTCTCCTTTTTTTTTTTTTTTTTTTTGTGGTGCTGAGGATTGAACCCAGAGACATTCTACCTCCAAGCTACACCCCCAGCCGTCTTTATTTCTTATTTGGAAACAGGGTCTCGCTAAGTTGCTGAGAGCCTCACTAACTTGCTGAGCCTGGCTTCAAACCTGTGATCCTCCTGTCTCAGCCTCCCAAGTAGTGGGATTATTGTTGTGTACCATAGGTATAAAAACCCATGCCCAAATTAAACCCAAATGATTTGTCTCATTTCCCTTCTGACAACTAAGCACCGACCACAGTAGAATTAGCTATTATTAATGTTGTCACTGTAGCTGCCCTCCTTCCTAACTCATGGGAGGAAATAGCAGTCACAATAAAAAGTGTTCTATAAAGATTGATTTGTAATGTTACCAGAAGAGTCTTATTCTCAATTTTGGCATAATCTGGATGTCAAGATGCAAACTAACTTTTGTCTTTACGGTTCAACAGCTCCGTGATTTTTGACAATGACGGTTTCTGTGGCAGTTGCTCATAATCAAGTAACTTTGAGCTTGTAAGGCGAGCCCTATTAAGACTGGCTAATTTCCCCGAAGCCCCAGGACTGCAAATTAGGTTGCTGCCACCAGGGTTTTCACATGACTCAACCATTCTCCAAGCTCTCTCTGCTGAGGCAAAACATTTAGCAGGCAATCCAGTCAATACCTTCAAATGAGATAATGAATGTGAATGGGTTTGGTAAGTGTCCCTCTCACTGCAGGAGGCCCAAGTCTGACAGCAATGATCACAGAACACAAAGGCAGCTGCAGTCCTGAGCCAGCCCGAAGGTCTCCAGCACAGAGATTTACAAAAGGTCTTGGCTTCTCTAGACAAAAGGAGACAGTACTTTTCTGTAACACTGTCCCTATTCCTATTCCACATAGTGATGTGGAGACAGGGCAGCGTGCCTGGATAAATCACCTAAACCAGCTGTGGGAAGAACAGAGCAGAGCAGGGCTAGGGGGTCAGGGAAGTAGCCACATCCAGGTAGGAGCCAGCAAATGCTAAAGTCGCAGATGCAGTCCTATTGAGGGCAGGTAGCAATGAAGACAGGCTGGAGCAATACAGAGTCTAACTGCTGCGTAGCTCTGGTGAGAGCTCTTAGGAAAGCCTCTGGCACCGCTGGCCCTCGGGCACATCCGCAATGGAGAGAGCACAGTTCAGAACCGCCTGCCTGCCACCAAGCGCCTGGTGCATGCAGTTGGGAAGAACTGAAGAAACGGAGCCAGGAGTCTGTAAAAGCCAAGCATCTCTTCCCAACTCCTCAAGCAGTGATGTCAGATTGATACCTTGAAATCAGTCATTGTTAGAGTAGTTAAACCACAGAAATTAGCAAATGAAAATCAGTGTTGTGGGGGTTTCTCCTGGAAAGACTCCCTGCGTATTGGCCACCTCAGCTATGTGAGCTTGGGTCAGTTTTTTAACTTCTCCAGATGTTAGATGATACCTATTTCATGGGGTTACGGGTGAAAATAAGATCACTAACCTAGGAGTTCTCTGTAAATTAGAAAGATTCTAGAAAGGATAGTTTGCATTAAAGTAAAATGTTAGATATAAAGCTTTAATATCTATTAAAGTTAAAACATATAATGATCACCTTTAATTGGAAACTTAAGGTACAATGTAAGAAAAGATTTCAGAGGGCACAATACTTAGGAAGCCCCATATTTGTGTAAGTTAAAACCCTAATGTGTAGTTTACAAAACTCCTAGCTCAAATTGGCTTCAACAGTAAAGTCAGTTCATTGTCACTTGAACTGAAAATGCCAGAGAGTGCTAGCTTGATCCGGCTAGATTAGCCCAGGGTCAAAGTTTGCTCCAAAGCCCTGTGTGGGGGCGCATGCTTGTAATCCCAGTACTTAGGAGGCTGAGACAGGAGGATTGCAGGTTCGCAGCCAGCCTCAGCTACTTAGTGAGGCCCCCCGCAACTTAGTGAGACCCTTTTTCCAAGTAAAGAATAAAATAGGTCTGGGGGTGTAGCTCAGAGGTAGAATGCCCCTGGGTGCAATCCCCAGTACCACACACACACACCAAAAGCTTGCTCCAGCAGCTCAGGTGATGCCACAGGGAGCAACATGACCCTGCATCCCCATCTGTCCAGAACAGCCCTGTTTATGCCTACTGCGCCAGCATCCTGTCTGGTTTAGCATTTGTCCTGCCCGGTTTCATTCTCAAAATGGTCTTGCTTTAGAAGATGAATGATATGTTTACTTGACCCTGGTTTGCTCTCTCTGCTCAGTTGTTTTGTGTTGGCAGGGTTCCCCCTCGGGAATCACATGATACTTCTCCGCCCCACTCCCCAGTAGCTCCAGCCTCCTCCCATGCAGGTAGCCAAATATCTGCAGGGGCTCCAGACCTCATGCCTTACACCAGCCCATCTAGTGGAACAGAAGAGCTTCTCCAGCAGCTCCTATGCACGTGCAAGGAGTCCATTTGGGAAAATAGATTGGATAATGGATTTAGTCCATCCCGCTCACCCCGGGAGTAGGTGTGAGAATTCCATCCAAATCACACATGGAGGATGAGGAAGGGGTGAGTGCCCCAAGGGACAGTGAGTGACCACTGGCAGCAGAAGAGACAATGGATGCTGGGGAGGTAACAAGAATGGCCCTGGCAGAGCAGAGCAGTGAAAGTTCTGCAGCGGGAATCAACCACCTGGCTGTGAACTTCTCTGACTGATACTGGGATGGTGAACAAGCCCTTGCATGCTTGGAGCCTCAGTTTTCTGTTAGGGAAAGTGGGAAGGTAGGGTTCCTTCCTTCCTTCCTTTCTTCCGTGTTTCTATCCAGGGGCGTTCTACCTCCAAGCTATACCCCAGCCTTTTTTTAATTTTGAAACAGGGTCTTGCTAAGTTACTGAGGCTCTTGCCAAGTTGCTAAGTCTGGCCTCAAACCTCTGATCCTCCTGTCTCAGCCTCCCAAGTACTGGGATTACAAGTGAGTGCCATCACATCACTCCCAGCTAGGGGCTTGAGAATTTCAAAAGCTCCATTTCACTCTGAATGTCTGCTGGAGGAATATGCTCTCTTGTTAGTCTTCAGGGCTATCAATTCCAGGCTTATTTTATTTCTTGACTTTTTTCTCACTAGGCCAAACAGAACTCACCTTGGCTTTGTTTCCGATGTGAAAAGCCTTCCAATCCGGTAGAGGTTTGAAATATTCCATTGCTCCTATTAAGTCATATTCTTTAACTAGCCAACTTTCCCCACAGTTTACAACTTATGTCAGGCCCCAGGAAGATTTGCTTTTAGTTTTTTCCCTGTGAACAAAACAAGTCATAAAAACAGATTTATATTATGGTTTCCTTACAGTTGCATTTCATCCTAAGTTTCTTAAGTCAAGAAATTGACTAACATAATGGCTGAAGGAATAAAACACAGCAGCGATGAATGACTGCCTTTAGCAAACTAAGAGGGAGCCTTAGTATTTAAATATTCCTGGTTATATTAAGTGGAGCAAACGGCTTAGAATCAAAAGTGAGAGAAATAGACGGCCAAGTCAAAAACGCCACCAAGCTGTAAATAAAATATGAAACTGGCTCAGAAAAGACACATTACTTCGAAGTCAAACACTGATATATGGCCCATAATTGTGGGATGTTTGTAAGAGGTGACATGACACCTGTCAATTATCTACAGCAACCAGGAAATGTAGATTACATGAATTATTCACCAATCTAGAGCCCTTTGTTGCTAAGCCGGCTGAGCCCAGATCCATAAAATAACTGCTGATATGAAAGAAGAAAAAAATATGTTTAAATTCCAAGAGCCTTATGTTACATGCAGAAATGTTTTCATAATGAAGGCAGTGTCTTCATATGACTATGTTCCAATTAGCACCAGTGGTTAAATAATTAACATATGAGCCTTCATCAGGTGGAAGGAAGGAGGGGGCTTGGGCTCTGGAAACTTTATATGTCTGGGGTGGGGGTGCTGCCTAAGAGAATCTTCAGTATCAGAAATATATCATTACATACCTCATAATTTTCTTACTCTCATAAATAGCATGTAATCCATTTAAAATATTATTTTAATTGTATAATTTTTGTGTGTGTGTATGGTACTGGGGATTGAACCCAGGGGCATTCTACCTCCAAGCTATACCACAGCGCCCCCCTCCCCCTTTTTTGGAACAGGGTCTTACTAGGTTTCTAAGAGTCTTGCTAAATTGCTGATACTGTCCTTGAACCTGCAATCCTCCTGTTTCAGCCTTCCGAGAACTGGGATTACAGACATGCGCCAACATGGCTGGACTAATTGTATAAATTTATGGAGTGTAGTATGATAATTCTATACATGAATACATTGTGTGTAATGATAACATGTAATCCTTTAAAGGGGTCAGTGTGAGTTTTTTATTTTGAAATCATGGAATTTGTAGAATAATACATTTGGAAGGTCATATAGAGATAGCCTAGTCTGCTGGTTTTTAGAGGCCAACAGAAACCTTCAAAGAAAATCTTACATGAAAATACAAAATACAAGACAGGTGAAAGTGGAGTTGTTTCCACTGACTTTGAGGTGGCAGTGAGGAGGATTATAGAGGAGGGCCGGACAACCCCTGCCCTGCACCCCACCCCCAGCCCTCCCTCAGCATCCACAGGATCCACCGTTCCATTTCACAGACCAGAAACACCGAGACTCCTGAGAAACAAGGGGCTGGTTGAAGTCGCAGCGCGAGGTGGTGGCAGAGCTGGGACTGGAAGCCAGCCCGCGGACTCTGGTGCAACTCACATACACATGTAGGGCTGTTAAGACAGTTTGTCTACATGGCCACGTGACAGCCAGGATTTGGAGAAATACCAGTTTTGCAGCTCCCAGGACCTCACAAGAGAGCAGGAGGAATGGAAACAACTGGCTCTTTCATTTGTGGCCAGGCCGGCAGCCTGATACCTAGCCCCCGCCCCCAGCCGTGTTGGCCACAGGGCCAGGGCCAAAGGTCACGGGCCAGGTAGAAGGTGGGGCCCTGGAATGCCCAGGGGACTGGGCAGGCAGCCGCAGGTAACTGGTGCCCACCCTCTAACCCATCTGCTTCCCTGGGCTGCAGGGAGAAAAGCCTCGCCTGGGAGAGCTGCAGAGGTGGCCCATTCGGGAGCAGGTCCAGCGGCACCCCAGAAGGCCTTTCTTGGCTCCACAAGATGAGTCGACCCTGGTAGCTCCCTTCCTTCACAAGGAAGATTCCAGCAGACAAAGGAACAAAGAAGAGGTTCCATTTCATAGAGTTTACATAGAAAAGAGTGCTTCATTAATATGCACAGCCTTCCCCATTTGTCAGAAGTAAAGGAGAGTTTTTCGTTTTAGGCTTATTTGCAGGCAAGGTTTTGCTTTGGTTTGGGGGAGGAGGTTTCATTCCCGTGTACACCCACTGGGTGTAAGAGCTTTGGCATGCTTTTCTTTAACTTTTGCTATTCTTCTCTAATTGTCCTGACTGGCGGTTTGTATTGTTTTGGCTTTTTAGGAGGCTAACCTAGAGGGAAATGCAGTGGTAAGGAAATCAAGTCTTTGAGGTAGGTTAAAGGCAATTAATTTCAAGGTTTTCTGAGTTTATCCCTTTGCAACTAGTTATCACTTGTGGAATGAACATATTGTATTTGGTTATATAGAGAAATAATAATGAAGCCGGGCGTGGTGGCACACGCCTGTAATCCCAGTACTTGAGAGGCTGAGACAGGAGGATTGCAGGTTCGCAGCCAGCCTCAGCTACTTAGTGAGGCCCTCCGCAACTTAGTGAGACCTTGTTTCAAAATAAAGAATAAAAAATAGGTCTGGTAGTGTAGCTTGGATGTAGAATACCTCTGGGTTCAATCCCCATACAAACACTAAAAGAAAGAGATAATAATGAACCACTGGTTTTATTATAAAGAGCTGAGGTTGAAAACTTCATGTTTGAATTTTGACCAACTATTGTAAAACTGGAGATGTTGGGCATCTTGGTGTTGTGGCTGCTTTGAGACTGATTCTCTCAGTCCATACGTCACAGTGTCCCTTTCACTATGAGGCTGCTTCTTCCAACAAATGAAGGTAATTATTAAGTGAGTCAATGATGGCCGAAACCGATTCATGCCCATTCTAATAATGCTGAAATGTTTCTCAAGACGAGACTGGAAAACTCTTCCATCATAAGGGGCTCGTGGAGCTTGAAGAGCTGAATGTGAGTCCTGGCAAATGGATAGACCTGCCTGAACCTTGGTTTCCTTATTTGTAATTTTGGTTCCATGATGAAGGTAACAGTGACTGTCAACAGGAAGGCTTTAAGTGTACAGCCATCTCATCTGCCTGTCAAAACCCTTGCCCAGTCGGTTGTATCTGAGTTTCCAGAAATCGTGGACTAGCCAAAAACTTCCATGCATATTTTTTACTACACATGTGATGCCAGGGAACTGGATGAGAGATGACGGAGCTGAGCAGGGAAGGAAGGAGAGCCTCTAGTGGGACGTGTGGTCAAGTTAGCTACTGCCTCAGATTGTTGTGTTTAGCAAATACAAATACAAAACACTGTTAACTCTGAATTTCATATATAAGACAAAGAATATTTTTACTATAAGAATATACCATGCAATATTTGGGGCATACTGATATTAAAAATTGTTAGTGGTTTGTCTGAAAATCAGAATTAACTGGGCATCCTGAATTTTATCTAGCAGCCCTGTCAGTGCTACCTGTGATAGGTTGTTGGATCTCATGGGGCTGTCTGAGTCTTGTGGAATCTGTGTTGGGATTGAGCCATTCATTCTATGACGTTAACTTCTTGAAGCACTTCTAGGTGGCTCATGTGGGGGACGAGTGGGTTCCCATCTACTCTGCAATGCTGGGTGAGATGCTGTCCAGTTGCTCCTGTGAGGCTGCTCAGAGGCAGACACCGGAAGGATGTCCTGCGGAAGGATGCAGGAAGCATGTATACAGGCGAGGTGATTGACAGCATAGATCTTAGATCTGGAGTGCCTGGGTTTGAATTCTAGCTCTCCACTTACAAAAGCAGGTGTATCAAGCATCTTCAGGTCTGTTTCCTCATTTTTAAAAATGGGAATAATAAAGCCAGGTGTGGTGGGACAAGTAATCCCAGTATTTGGGGGGCTGAGACAGGAGGATCATAGGTTCAAAGCTAGTCTCAACAACTTAGCGAGGTTCTCAGCAATTTAGTGAGAAAAATAAAATAGGGCTGGGGGTGTAACTCAGAGGTAGAATGTCCCTGGGTTCTATTGCAAGCATCACACACATACACTCTAAATGAATAAAATGGAATAATGAAAACATTCGTATAGTAGAATTGTGATGAGGATTAAAAATACATATAATGGTAATACATATAATGGTAAATACATATAAAAATACTTAGAATGGCCCTTGGGACAACTACGTGTTTGCAGCTGTCCTGAAAGTAGTAGATTGTGACCATTGTAGCTTGGCAGGCTGGTGTGTCTTGTGCACCTTGTTATTGAGTTGCAGATTTTGATCAATGTTTAAAATAGATAGATAGATAGATAGATAGATACATAGATACATAGATAGATACATAGATAGATACATAGATAGATAGACAGACAGACAGATAGATAGATGAGACTCAGCATTACCATCACCTTGTTAATTTGGCTGTTCTTCAGCACTGTTAAGAATGATATTCTGCTGTGATCAGTTTTTATTTATTTATTTATTTTTACAGTACTGGGGATTGAACACACAGGTATTCTACCTCTGAGCTATACCTCAGCCCTATTTTATTTTTTATTTGGAAACACGATCTTGCTAAGTTGCTGACACTGGCTTCAAACCTGCGATCCTCCTGTCTCAGCCTCCCAAGTCCTGGTATTACAGATGTACACCACCATGCCCAGCTCACAGTCTTTTATATAATCAGAAGAAAAGGTATTTTGTGTCCCATTGAACATATGGTTCTTCTCTGGAACTTACTAGATGCCTTTACTAGAAGTGCCTCCTCACTCTCAGCCAGTCATGTCCTCCTCCAACCAGAGCCCAGGGCCCACTGAGCTGGACACTATCGGTTGACATTGAGGTCCCAGTATGCACCTGCAGTTGTAGCTAAAATAAACCTCACATATTGATCAGAAAACAAAATCCTGCACACCTCCATATACTGAGATTAACAGCAAGTTTCTTCAGTTCTCTGAAACTTGCCTCTTTGGCTCAATGTTCACGTCTCAATTCCTAAGGTCGCTTGCCAGAATTCTAAAATTTGAAAGTAGACCTCAAACATCATCTTTCCAATTATGGAAAGATACTGGCTTAAAGAGTCAACAAGAGCTGGGTGTGGTGATGCATACCTATAATCCAGTACTTGGAAGATTGAGACAGGAGGACCACTGGTTCAAGGCTAGCCTCAGCAACTTTAGTGTGACTTTCAACAACTCAGCAAGACCCGATTTCAATATAAAAATTAAAATGTAGGTCTGGGGGTTTAGCTTGAAGGAAGAGTGCCTCTGGGTGCAATTCTCAGTACCCAAACAAAACTAAACAAAGAGACATTAGAGGGAGGCTTCCTACACGATCCCCTCCCCCCCACACATACACTCTCCATTGAGTTAGGTGCTGGCCCTTCTGTGATCTTGCAGGAAAGGAGACAGATCTAAGTCACAGCCCCAATTGCAGGCACCAAAACGACTTGTTTGCAGGTCTGTTTTCATGTTTGCATCTCTAGCCCCTTGTCCACACGTGATCCAGGTGGGAAGCAGGGATGGTTTGTCTAGTAGGCATAGCAGGCATAATTTCCAGGGCCCACAGCCCTTGCAGGGACTCAGAAAATGTTTTAATTTATTTTAAAGTCAGAAGAACAAAATGAGCTGTTAGAGTAAAAAAAATGCTTTAATTTTTCTCACATCTGAAAAATTGAAATTTTTAGTACTCACAAAACTTTATTAAACTATTCTAATGTGTATGTGTGTGTGTGTGTGTGTGTGTGTGTGTGCACATGCATGTGCACATGTGGGTGTTTTAATGGAGAGAGGGGCCTAAAAAGGCAAACAAGCCTAGGGCTCATGAAAGTCATGACATGGTTCTGATGTTGAAAGAATAAGTAAACCAACGGGTAAATACATAATAACTGTTAAGAGTGTTTTGCCAATGACAAAGTGCCATGAAAAATGTGGCTTATTATTAAAAGCTGACAATTTTATTGTTGTTTTCTGCCCTTTAGGACATTATACTCTAAGGGGTTTAAATTATTTTTCCAAATTGAGAGATTTTCTTAGTCATATTTATATTCTTTCCCTCCTCTGAAATAAGACCTTTCAGTGGCTTTATATGAAGAATATTTTAGCGTGGATGGGAAAGGGGCAGTGAAAGCACAGAGTATAAAAGCTTCACTAATCATCAGAGATATCCCAATATACCACACTTAAACCCACACTAGCTGGGTGTGGTGGTGCACACCTGTAATCTCAGTACTTGAGAGACTGAGACAGGAGGATTGCAAGTTCAAGGACAGCCGCAGCAATTTAGTAAGGTCCTCAGCAACTTTGTGAGACCCTGTTTCAAAATAAAAAATAAAATAGGGCTGGGGGGTGTAGCTCAGAGGTAGAATGCCGCTGGGTTCCATTCCCAGTACCACAAAAAACAAATAACTAAACAGAAAACAACACTGTATTTATTTCCCTTCCCACAGAAGGTATGCCAAGGCAACTGTTATTTTTACAAAAAAAGGAATTCGTGAGTCTTAACCTTCATGTATTGCCTACTGACACACCACGGGCAGGGTGCATCTATGAGACAATGAACTCAAGCATTTCTGAAGCTATATTTTATCCTTGAGTTGGTTGATGGCAAATGAATCCTAGCAGTTTCCCATTCAGAAAATATTAACACTGGGGCTGGGCGTGTTGGCGCACGCTTGTAATCCCAGTACTTTGGGAGGTGGAGACCGGAGAGACCAGAGGATCCGGGTTCACAGCCAGCCTCAGCTCTCTCTCTCTCTCTCTCCCTGTCTCTCTTTCCCTCTACCTAGTGAGGCCCTCTGAAACTTCATGAGACCCGGTTTCAAAATAAAGTATAAAAACTAGGGCTGGGGGTGTGGCGCGGAGGTAGAACGCCCCTGGGTTCAATCCCCGGTACCACAAAAAAAAAAAAAAAAAGAAAAAGAAAAAGAAAAAGAAAATATTAACACTGGGGACACTCCAGCTCGGAATATCTTCCAGGGGCGCTGAGGATGCTCTGACCTGGAGATCACTTGAAGAGATGACACTCTGGGCTTCCTCACGTTACCAAAGAGCAGCCAGGCCCATCCTTTTCTTGCAGTCTTGA
The DNA here is from genome assembly GCA_004027185.1 of Glis glis. Lineage (NCBI taxonomy): Eukaryota > Metazoa > Chordata > Mammalia > Rodentia > Gliridae > Glis > Glis glis. The sequence goes on from PVJS01002824.1 coordinate 29,906, forward strand.
AGTGTCTAACAATATAAGAACAAATCTTCACTTTCTGAAATTATTCTCAGTAGAATCTTTTAAAATGGGAATTCTTGCAGTGCATTAAAATGTGAGTACAAAATGACCACAGGTGGTAGAATTAAGGAAAAGTGGGTTTTTTTCTTCCTTCCTTTTCTTTGTCTTCTAAGTTTTCTGTAATGTGGCTATATTAGATTCACAAGAATAAACAAATGAGAGCAACCATATGTGGAGCCTCAAACCCTTTTCTAAGCTCTTTATACACATTATCTTATTTAAGGGGAAAATTTAATATGATGTGATTTTGCAAAAGTTGTTGTACAAAACTATCATGGAGACATAATTGTTCCACCTACAGAAGCAGGACAAAGGCACAGTAAAGTGTAATCGAACACCTGCCATGTTACTCCCTTCCTGTTTCAGTCTTTAGTTGCATATGTGTAGGCGGCGTTTCTCCATGGCTTGGTTGTCACTTGGTACCAGGACCGAGAAGAGTGCTTAGGAAAACATGTCCTGAGGGGACATGGTCTTATCAAGCTTCCCTGGAGGTAGGCAGCCAAAGAAAAGAGAGCAAGGGAACAAAAGTTTCTAGCAAATGGGTGACTACCGACTCTTGAGTGTCCCCAGGCAAGTACCATTGGAGGCTGGAACAAATGTCACCATAAGTAACTTTTGGAAAGGTGCCTGTGTGCCAGGTACTACTAGTCCGGGTGACTTTATATTTATTAACTATCTCAACTTTCCAATACACCAAAAAGTAAGTCCTATTCTTATCACTCTCATTTTATACGTGGGGACACACAAGCAGAGGGAAGTTTGTGACCACCTACGGAAGTTACACCTAAATCTGGAACCCAAAGCCCAGGGCTCTGGAGCCTAATGCAGGACTCTCAGCAATTCTAAGAAGTAGGGACTTTCATTATCCTCACTTGACTTGCAGAGAGCGTGAGATTTAGAGAGGCTAAGGAACTTCCTCAAGGTTACCTAGTTAGTAAACAGCAGCACTGAGTTTACCCAAGCAGCCGGCCCCTGAGCCAATGCACTGAATCATGTTGACACACGAGCCTCCACATTCAGGACGCCGCCTCCAGCCTGTTTGTTGAGAATGGATATCATAGTGACAAAGGGAGGCCAGCAAGCAGAGAAAGGAGGTGAAATGATGGTAGGGACAGGTGGGGAGCACAGAAGAGGCTCTGGGAGTCTGAAAGAAAGGGAAAGGGACCAGCTTTGTGCTTTATGGGACAATAACAGAGTTAACGCAGCTCTCCAGAGGACACAGGAGAGAAAACAAATCAGATCATAGGTAAGGCAGAGAGAGTCGACAGACGCACGGGGACACCAAAAGTGGGAAGAAGAAGGTGCACGCATGATAAAGGCCATAGTACGCGTGTCCAGGGAAGTCTCACGCCTCCCGCTCCTGGAAGACCAGCCATGGGTGGACGGGGTAAGCTCTCTGCACACCCAGGGCCTCCTGTCGCGTGCAGATCACCACACGCTGCAGCTCCAGGCAGGTCCTTTCTCCACCAGGGTGACACACACGTGAGGATTGTAAGATGAGGCCCGTGGGGCTCAGTTCACAATAAAAACATTGTACAGGCCTTTCACACATGACTCAGTGTGCATTGTGTGTCTGAAAAAAAAAGATTGGCTTTACCCACAAGCACTAACGTGTTGGCCGAGTTGAAAGGAGCACACAATTACATAAGAAATAAAAATACCTGGGGAGCAAGCAGTTTACTACCTTGTGTGGGACATGCTGAAGCCCTGGAGGAAAAGTGTCAGGCGACTCCTTTGCCAACTGTGAGAATTGCTGTGGTTGCACTGGGTGTTTTGTTTTGACCCCAGTCTCTGGCAGGGAGTCCTAAACACCAAGTGGGGCCCCTGAACCCTGTCTGACACCAGATTGCATTTTCTAATGCCCTTCCTGTTTTCCTTTGTTGGAGAAGGACTGGATAACAACAAAGGGGAGAGGGAAAGAGTAGTTAAAATTTGCTTTTTTAAAAAATAGATGCACTAAGCCTTCAAGATATAGAGTGCAATGGTTAAAGTAAGGACTCTGTGGCTGGACTTAGGTTCAAGCCTTGGCTCCATCATGTCTTAGCTATAGGACCTTTGACAAGTTACTCGATGTCACTGAGCCTTACTTTTTTCATCTGTAAAATGGGCATAATAACAGTACTAACCTCTGAGAGTTCGTGTGAAAGCATGTGAAATTGCTCAGGCAAATAGCTTAGTTTAGAACCTGAGCATAGTACCCAGCAGGTGTCACCTAGTGTTATCCTAAAATAGGGGACATCGCCTCTCCCAGGTCCTTTGAGGGATGCTAAGATGGAAACAAAACTCCGAAAAGTGCTGATTTGTATCTGTTTTATGCTATGTTTAGTGTGGTAAAGTGAAAACAATAGTGGATGGGGAGTTAGAAGCCTTGGATTCTGGTCTCTGGGCCCTCATCTTTTCATCATTAAGAAGTGTGTTGAAGTAAGTCCCATATAATTGTCCCTTTTGGCTTTGATATTCTGTGACTCCAGTGCAGAGTCATGTTCTGTAGCTCCATTTGTTCCCCTGCCTGCCTGCAGCTGGAAGGCTGGAGTCCTCACCTTGGTGGGCTTGTGGGGTGACTCCCATTTCCTGCTGACCTATCTGAGATATAACAGATTGATTTTAAAAAGAAAGAAAAGAACTCACATACCCTAGGCAAAATGTCCCAGATACTTTAAGTGAAAAAAAAGGCAAGTGGAAGATCTATATGTAATTCTATTATATAAACATTCCATAATAAATTTAAAACTATAGCTTTGTATATGCAAGGACTATCTCTTGGGTAGGATTAAGAGAAACTTATTTTATTTTTTTTTGAAGTGTTGGGGATCAAACCCAGGGCCTCACACATGCTAGGCAAGTGCTTTACTACTGAGCACATACTCAACCCTGAATATTTACTTTAGACTTTACACATTTCTGTATTGTTTGAACTTTATACTGTGAGCATGTTTTACTTTATGATGCAAAAAATAATAAAGATGTAAAAGCAATTAAAACATGTTCATCATAGACAGTTTGGAGGAAAACAAAAAGAAAAATCACTTATAATCCACCTAACTGTGGGGCATGGTGGTACCTTTTGTAATCCCAGCTAGTTGGGAGGCTAAGACAGGAGGATCCCAAGTTTGAGACCAGCCTGGGAAACTTAGTGAGACCCTGTTTCAAAATAAAAAATAAAAAAGACTGGGGATATTGCTCAGTGGTAGAACGTCCCTGGGTTTGATCCTTAGTACTAAAAAATAGAAAAAAAATTTCACCCTAATCTAGAAATATTGCTATTAGCAAATTGTATTCTTTCAATTTTTTCTATATATGTACATCACATGGAAATACATATCTATAATTACAAAGTATGATCATCTGTCTATGCTGTCTTATAACTTTCTTCACTTAACAATGTATTGTTTCTATTTTTCCATGTCATTAAAGTTTCCTCCACCACCTACAGCATCGTTTCAATGACTGCTCGTTTTTCCATAATACGCGTAGCCAACCTTCCATTGCTGCACGTTTTGGCCGTTCCTGGTTTCCCCCATTGTAAGTATTGACAGGCTTTTGGAGAATAATGAAACACTGAAATGCTTGGCTTGGTTTCTCTCTTTGGGTAGAATCGGCCGCTCAGTCTTTTCTTCCTCCTCTTTGTATCCTTTAGCTTTTGGGTGGAGGCCCAGAGAGCTCCACAAGGGGTGATGTGTGTTTAAGAAACTCAGCTAAAGAAACAAACTGATTGCAAAAAGCTCTGAACCCAGAGTGCTGGGAAAATGCTGAGCTTTGTAATTGGCCTAATGCTGCTCCCGTGAGAGATGCCATCTCCCTCGGCCTCCAAGCTTCTGGCAGGGATTTTCACTGTTCTCAGCCAGCTGATGACACACAACTATTCCACACTTCAACAGTTGGGTGCAACCCCCGGTACGTTTGCTCAAGTCCTTCACTCATTGGAAAGTGCCTACCAGCTCCCCTCTGAAGACAGAAAAGCAAATCGGGACTGTGGGTTTTTGGTTTCATCTAAAAATGATAGCCTCTTGGACAGCGCTGGACCCTCCTCCCAGAGCCAGCCTGCTGGTCCAGGCTGACTCGGGAAGGAATGTTGCTGCCGAGCCACGGGCATGCCAGAGAATTACTCAGCACATGCCAGCAAGTAACTTCATACGACAACCAAGCGCGAGCCAATCTGTGAGCACTTTGCCTAACAGCATATTTGTATTTCGGGCTTAGCTTTCAGGGCTTGAGTTTCACGTTTGCCTGAACATACTCCCAGCCTCCTGGGGCCTCTCCTGGGTGCCCTGCCTCTGCTTGCAAGTGGAGAGAGCAGTTCTTCTAAGAGCTGGGGCTGGGCTCTCCCCTGTAGGTAGTACAGAGCTGGACCAGGGTTCAGCTGTCTCTCATCTGGCTGAACCCCTCTTTCTAGCCAGTGCTACTTTTTTAGCCACCTCAATTCTTGCCAATAGGCCGGCAGCATGTATGATAGAAGTCTTCTTTGGCTGTTGGAATATTTAATAGTCATCCCTAGCATTGTCAGGGCCTTGGATGCACCTTACCAACAAGACACAGGTTTGTTGACTGACAACTGCTGACATAACAGAACTCATGCAGTCACAACTGTAGGAATTGAAGTATTACTGCAGCAACAGGTATGTGGACAAAGCAGCTTACATGTTTTAAGGCCTGACTGCTAATCTGGTCTTTCCCCTGCAGAAATTGTGAGAGCCCAGCATTTGATGGATTTATGTAGAATCCATATTATGGTGACACACTCAGTTTTCCTGCACACAATTGCTGCAGAATGGCAGCAACTGTTTGGGTCTCCTTGAACTTGAGGCCAAATGACCAAGGTGACCCACTGCTTTAAGAAATGCCAGGCTGGGCATGGCGGCGCACGCTTGTAATCTCAGTACTTGGGAGGCTAAGACAGGAAGATTGCAGGTTCGTGGCCAGCTTCAGCAACCTCGTGAGGCCCTCTGCAACTTAGTGAAACCCTGTTTAGAAATAAAGAATAAAAAATAGGTTTGGGGGTATAGCTCAGAGGTAGAATGCCCCTGGGTTCAATCCCCAGTACCACACACACACAAAAAAAGATGCCAGAGTTTTTCTCAAGGCCTTGGGTGTTCATGTACTCAAGGTAATATTGAACATGGAGGAGCATTCAAACTGCAATAGCTTGGGTGACAGACAAAGGCTAGCTAATGACTTTACCATGATTCTTCCAATGAAGGAACAATTTACATACAAACTCAAAGTGAGAAGAAATCATTCCCTTTAGAGAGGGGCCTTTAAAGTGGCCCCACTCTTGCCACAGCGCTGAGAGGCTCTGATCTCTCCAAGGGAAAATGCTTGCAAACACCCAGTGCCCAGCTAGAGCTGCAGCTTCACTCAGCAATAGCGATATTGGAGGGACACAGCGCTTCCCTAGGAGTAAGTTGATAAGGACTCAGTACCTAAACTCAGTGCTTTACAGAAGAAATGATTTAGGCTGGAGGTGTAGCTCAGTGGTGGAGTACTTGTCCAGCATGTTCAAGCCACTGGATTGGATCCCTAGCACCATGAGGAAGAAAGAAAAAAAAAAAAAAGAAGGAAAAAGAAAAAAGAAAGAAGGAAGGGAGGAAGGAAGGAAGGAAAATTTTTAATTCAACACTTTGAAGATAGAAGCTGAAGTCCTGAAGCATTCCTAATGATAAGACCTCATGGGATGCTCAAGTCCTCCGGAGCAGGTATGAGCGATTAGGCGTCCCCACCCCATCAATTGAGGGTTACCACCAGTTCTTCAAGAAAGAGAAATTGGAGGTTGATATTTGAACATGTTATATAATGTGCTTAGGACCAAGTGTAGGTTCAGTGGTTCTCAAAAATAAAAACAAACCATTTTCCTTCCAGAATTAAAGAGAACCCCTCTAACTTTTGTTAATTGTAGATATACTTGGGCTGCGTAGAATACTGACTATGGTGGCCCATGCCTGTAATCTCAGTGATGTGGGAAGCTGAGGCTAGGGGATCATAAGTTTGAGGCCAGCCTGGTCCTCAAACTTAGTGAGACCCTGTGTCAAAATAAAAAATAAAAAGGGCTAGGGATGTAGCTCAGTGGTAGAGAGCCCTGGTTCAATTTCTGATACCAAAAAAAAAAAAAAAAAAAAAAAGAATCTTTACTGTGGCACTAATTTTCACCATGGATGAGAGAAAGAAGAGGATGCCCAAGCTAAGGAGCTAGCATTATTTTTTGTAGCACTGGGCAGAGTTAAAAGTGAACAATAAAAGAAACAGACCATTTTTTATTTTATAAGTGCAAGAGTAAAGCTCAATAACTATCAGTATTTTTTTGTTTTGCAGCACTGGGGATTGAACCCAGGGGCAGTCTATCTCTGAGCTACACCCTCAGCCCTTTTTATTCTTTATTTTGAAACAGGGTCTCACTAAGTTGCGGGGGGCCTCACTAAGTTGCTGAGGCTGGCTGCGAAGCTGCGATCCTCCTGTCTCAGCCTCCCAAGTACTGGGATTACAAGCATGCGCCACCATGCCCGGCTTGACTATCAGTATTTGATCAGTTGTTATAAGCATCCAAAAACCTCAATAAGCTGAACTTGAACTATCTGTATACAAGAACATAAAATGTGTCCTCTGGTGATAATAATGAAAGGAAAGGAGACATTTGGTAAACTCTATGCATAGTTCTTTATGGAGATTAATCAACCCAAAGTCCCCAAATTACAAACACAATTTTTGAAGGTTTAAGAGATTTGCTCCACAGAGGTTTTTCTTTTTCTTTTTTTCTTTTTGGTACTGGGGATTGAACCCAGGGGCATTCTACCTCTGAGCTACACCCCCAGCCTTATTTTATTTTTTATTTCGAATCAAGGTCTCACTAAGTTGCTGAGAGCCTCACTAAGTTGCTGAGGCTAGTCTTGAATCTGCGATTCTCCTGTCTCAGTCTCCCAAGTACTGGGATTACAGGAGTGCACCACCACACCCGGCAAGGTTTTTCTTTTTATGTATTATAGGTGATTAAAAGGTTTAAAAATCATTCTAAATGTGAATAGCCCTCAAACTTGAGCTCCCAAGGAAGGTGGCACTGGGCGTGGACGCCCAGCTGTTTTCCCTCTGCTGCTGACTGTGGGCTGGGAAGGAGCTGTTACCAGGGGGGACCCTGCAGAACCTCAGAGCAGAAGGCCCTGGTAGGCATTAGCAGTAAGGACAGGGTTGCTCAGCTTCGCAGCATCGGGCTGGCACAGGAATTTCCTTGCAGGCAGGGCTGCTCCTGGAGTTTCTTGTGTAAGATAGGCAGGGGCGTGGGCACCCCAGGTCCTCTTCACCCAGCGAGTAGCACTGTGAGGGTGTTCTCAAAGCAATCCAATTTCCAGTGTCATGCCATTCCATTCAACAAAACTCCAAAACATGTCCTGAGTGCCTACCGGGAACGAGGCACGGTGCCATCCTGCCTCTGTGATTTTTCTGTTCCTGTTGCTTTGGCATAGTCTGTTTCTAATTATTGGGGCAATCACCTTGATCCCGGGGAGCCCATGTTTATGGAATTTTTCCAATGTAAAGAGTAAAAAGGAGTCTATCTTCCCTAGTTAGATCCCCAAGGTGAACTTTCTCAACTCATCCTCTTCAAAGGAAAGGAGTTGTTGGCTGAGTCATAAGTGTGTTTGTTTATACACAACTAATAACTAGCATACACTCACACAGAACAGCACCCCACCCCACCCCAGGAAGGCGACGCTCCGGGTGCGTGTAAGTAAAGACTACTATGGTCATGACCTCTGCTTAGTCAATAGTAAGGGTGGAGGGAGCATCTCAGCGGGTAGATTGTAATTTACAGGAATCCCTGGGCACTTTTAAAGTCCTGGACCACAATCTACATTTTTCAGAGTGTTGTCGGTGACAGCATATGGGTTGCCACTTCCTGAAAACTCTTCTTTGTAGATGGCTCATGTACAGCTGGCTCATGGACTGCCTTCTTAGAGGCCTGTTTGTTTCCCATGTCTAGGATTCATTAGGATTATCTGAGGTAACTCTTGATAAGGGTGGAAGGAGGGTGGAAATCTTGGGGGAATGTGGAGAGAGATAAGGCAAGGTGAGCCTAATTATCAGTAGTTCTTTTCCTGTCTGTCACCTTCTGTCTGTGCGACCTTTGGGCCCTTTGCACTTAAGTTTTCTCATCTGTAAATTGGGGATAACAAGCTCTGGTAACCCTGGGGGGTAATGGGTTGTCACTGGTTAAGCCCTATCTGGCTGAGCTCTCTAAATGTCACCCCTTCTTCATAGTCTAGTCCACTGAGACTTGGGACTGGAGAGTAATTCTTGGTATTTGCACACATTACTGAAAAGGTTTTGGTGTGAACAGGTCCAATTGGCACCCAAACTCCCATCCTTCTGGCGGTATCTCTCCTTTCCCCAAGCTCATTACCTTTCCTTATCTACCTAAGCCATAGATAACTTATCATGTCACTACTCCCAGAGGAGTCTGTATTTTAACAAGGATCAAACTGTAAATGAAAAAGTGTCACTGTGTGGAATTTTAGAAGGTGAGGGTGGAGGAATGTTTCCCAAACCTCTCAAATCACATCCCAGATGTAGTTGCTACCAGGGACTCTGGCGCTTACATTGCCTGCCTTCCCAGATCTTGCAATCTGAAAGAGGAAACTTTGATCTAGAATGATAATAGAACAAGTAAGTACTGAAAGCCAGCGACCCTGGTTGAGAAACTCCCCCGTCCCAGGTTAGTAGCACGGAAGTGCTGGGCACGCTCAGGTGGAACAAGGCCTGGTCTTTGGCTTCAGGAACTTCAGAGTTTAATGGAAATGACAGATCACATCAGATGGTGATAAGGAAATGTGTGTAAAAGGAAAAGAGACAGCAGATAGCCTGCGGGGGTTAGAGAACAGGACTATTTCTTAAGAACTTAAAAGTGGTGTAAGTCTGTCGAAAGGGCTGGTTGTACACTGCCTTGAGGCTGAGGTATGAGCTGGTAAGTGACGGCACAGCCTTTCCAGCTGGATGATTAACTGAGGGCTTCGGTGTGGGACCTTGGGAGGGACACGGGAGCTCTGAGCATGATGACTCATTGCCACTGACTTGACATCATCGTTAGGTTTTCACTTAGCATTTCCCTTCCACATCAGACACCCCTGTTCTTGGGTGGTCTGCCAGGCCACTTTCTGCCACATACCAGCGACTTTACTCTAGGTGGAGGGCTGGGGGTACTGGATCTTATTTCAAAAGGAGAAGGGAAATTGAAACCAGAAAGGCTTTGGGATGAACTCTAAGAGAATCTCTTTTTCTCCAGCAAAGCTTTCCCATGCTGCTATCTATAGTTTGGAGTTTGGTTGTTGTTAGTGGTGGTGATGGTGATGATGATGGTGATGGTGATGGTGTGTGTGTGTGTGTGTGTGTGTGTGTGTGTGTGTGAAAGAGAGAGAGAGAGAGAGAGAGTTAATCATTCTGTGTATGATATTCTAAATGGAAGTCCTTTCATAATTAGATCTAGTTATCCAAACATAGCCCATTGATGTTAACAAATAGAGACCATATGCAAATCACCCATTCAAACATACCATGGAATAACTAGCAGGAGTTAAAGCAAATTGTCTCCCTCTCCACCACCTTATTGCCTCATAAGGATTCCTTCCATTTGGAAATGAGCAAGAGAAAAAGAAAAGATAAAAAGGTACTATTGAGGTACTCTTAAAATGACAGCAGTAGTAGAGTTGCTGGGATCACACAAGATTGCCTTGGAAACCACTGAAGTCATTTCAGAGTTATATGGAATTAGACATGTGTCCCTAGGAAGGGTTAGGTACTTCCATCTACGAAATGTGCATTAGCAGAAGGAAAAATTAATTACAACAGGAAAATAGACTCCAAATGAAGTCCAATGAGCCAGTGATTCATAGCCAGGTGCTCCCACAAAAACTTGGTTTGCCACAACTCACCCAATAGGGCGTCATTGAAGAGGGTAAAATTTTAATGACCTTCCCTGGGGCACTGGGTGTTTTAACTGTTCTGCATAGACAGCCAAGCAGTTGTTGGGTGAGGCCTAATAGGGAATCCTAGAATGGGTCCATTCCTAATAGGGAATCCTAGAATGTTGTTGTCATTTTCTGTAGAAAAGAAAGTTTCAGTTGAGTAAAAGGAAGCAGATAATATAAATAAGCTCACAAAAATCTCCAAACCTCCACCATATACCATTGCTCTTTCCCCAGAATGTCATTGCTTTATGAATTGCTGTTTGATTTTGATTCTGAAGAAGTCTTGACTTATGTACTGGGTCATATTTTCTACTGTAAGAATAGTTCTTAATTTTTATTTATTTATTTATTTTATTATTTTTTAAAGCCAATCTTTTTTTTTTTTGGCGGTACCAGGGATTGAACCCAGGGGCATTCTACCTCTGAGCTATACCCCCAGCCCTATTTTTTATTCTTTATTTTGAAACAGGGTCTCACTAAGTTGTGGAGGCCTCACTAAGTAGCTGAGGCTGGCTGTGAACCCGGATCCTCCAGTCTTAGCCTCCCAAGTAATGGGATTACAAGCGTGAGCCACCATGCCTGGCTTAGTTCTTAATTTTTAAAACTTTGTTTTCCTTTTTTTTTTTTTTTTTTTGGCAGACTCCAGGACTGAGGGCTTTGTGAACCTTCATAGGTAACTGAGAATAAAAGAAAAGCTAAGGGATTAGGAGTGTAATTTGGTAGTAGAGTGCTTGCCTAGTACTTATGAAACCCAGGGTTGTTCCTAGCACTGAGCACACACTAAAACAAAACAAAACAAAACAAAACAAAAAAAAGGAAAAGAAAAGCTAAGTTTGAATAAAGAGATAGCAACATTTCAAGTTAGGAAAATCAGACTCTAGAGAAGTATTTGGGTGAAATCTTTCTGATTTAATTCCAGGACAGAAATGGATACCAACCAGGAAATCCCTGAAAGGAGTTCCATAAACATAGGTGGAGTGTATATTGATGGAAACCCTAAAGCTCCTTCTGTGGGGTTCTTCTTCACTTTGATGTTATTAACAGGAAGTTTTTCCTAAAGTCAACCCCAAGTCCCTCCTCCAGCAACTCAGGTTCATTCCCTTCTTTCCTGCTCTGGGAAGAAACAGGAAAGATGCTAATATTGCTGTTCTTACATCTCTATTAAGTTTGTACCTATTAAACTTGCCCTCAATCTTCCATTTTATGGACTAAATAACCCCCAATTTTGTAAGTTTTTCCTTTTAAAAAAGGTAATTTCACAAACATTTCCATGTGCCAATCTTAAGAGTCACAAATGTTTAGAAATAACTTACACATTACCATATAGACGGAGCCACACTGAGATAAATACTGTGCTCAGTTCTTAAAGACCCCGCTGCATGTTGAAATTCCTGCATCCTGGGCAGTCGGTGGCAGCGTCATGGGTTTCTGTCTTCTCTCTGGAGCCTGGAAAGAGGTGATAGCTGATGAGCCAGACTAATAAGATGCACCCTTGCACTGATTAAACGTCCATTTTCTTGGGGAAATGGCTGACAGGAGCAGGATAAAGCTGTGAGGGAGCTTGTAGCAATTTCACAAATCTACCACTACCAGCAAGCTTTATTTGTGTGCTTAGAGCTATTATTAGCAAAACAATGGCTGGAAAATGTACTAGGGAGAAAATTAAGAAATGATAGACTCATTTTTTTAAAAGTATGAGAAAAGCTTCTGTTAAGTTTTTCAAAACTGTCCTCAAGAAGGGAAGGAGAGTGCCGGGCGTGGTGGCGCACGGCGCACGTTTGTAATCCCAGTACTTGGGAGGTGGAGACCGGAGGATCAGGGTTCCCGGCCAGCCTCAGCTACTTAGTGAGGCCCTCCGCAACTTCGTGAAACCCGGTTTCAAAATAAAGTATAAAAAATAGGGCCGGGGGTGTAGTGCGGAGGTAGAACACCCCTGGGTTCAATCCCCGGTACTGCAAAAAAAAAAAAAAAAAAAAAAAAAAAAAAAAAAAAAAAAAAGAAGGGAAGGAGAAAGTTTCACGGTAGCATGATGGATGATCTACCATGGTGCCCCGGGCAAGCAAAGCCAGCGGGTCGAGAGCTCAGTTACCTGCTTGCAGGCTTCTGTCCCTGGCCAAGGCAAGCACAAGACCCTCTGCAAGGGAAGAGAAGGGAGAAGTAAGCAGCACAACATAGTCACTGCCTTAAAATCCCAAAGTCTTGGGAGGCTGAGACAGGAGAGTCACAGGTTTGAGGCCAACCTCAGCAATTTAGTGAGACCCTCAGCAACTTAGTGACCCTGTTTAAAAAGAAAAGGGAGGGGAGAATGAGAGTGTAACTCAGAGGTAGAATGCCTCTGAGTTCAGTCCCCAGTACCTAAAAACAAACAAACAAACAAATAAATAAATATAAATTCCAAAGTCACCTATGAATCACAGTATATGTGCCCACAGGGGTGAGAGGGTACCAATACCAGGGAGTAGTGTGGTATAGACAGAGAGTTGTTCTTGTTGTGTTTTTAATGAGTAACATAAAGGATACTGGCTAGGGCTCTGCCTGGTATGGGATAGTAGCTAGGAGCCACATGAGGCTATTCAGTGCTTGAAATGTGGCTGGTCTAGTGAGATGTGCCAAAAGTGTAAAATACACTCCAATACTAAAACACTTAATGTAAAAAAAATGAAATAAAATATATCATTAACCATTTTTATTTTGACTACATGAAATGACAATGTTTTGGCTAGATTACACTAAATAAAATGCATTATTAAAATTAATGCTACAACATGATGAACCTTGAAAACATTATGGTAAGTGAAAGAAGTCGGACACGAAAGGTCACACATTATATGATTCTATTTATATGAAATGGCCAATAGGCAAATCCATAGAGACAAAAGGTAGATTAATGGTTGCCAAGGGCTGGGGCAGGGGTGGGGGCTTTGGAGGGAAATGAGAAGTAAGTGCTAATGGTATGGGGTTTCTTTATGGGGTGACAAAAATGTTCTAAAACTGATTGTGGTACTTGTTGTACAACTCTGTGAATATACTAAATTGTACACTTTAATGGGTCAATTATATAGTATTTGAGTTCTATTTCAATAAAGTTTTGTGAAATAAATAAATATATAAATGTGGATGCAAAAGCACAAGTTTTACCTGTTTAAAATACTTTTAAGGCTGGGCGTGGTGGCGCACGCTTGTAATCCCAGTACTTGGGAGGCTGAAACAGAAGGACGCAGGTTTATGGCCAGCCTCAGCTACTTAGTGAGGTCCTCTGCAACTTAGTGAGACCCTGTTTCAAAATAAAGAATAAAAATAGGGCTGGGGGTATAGCTCAGAGGTAGCATGTTCCTGGGTTCAATCCCCAGTACCAAAAAAAAATATTTTTAAGAATATAGCTGCTAGAAAGTTCAAAGTTACATAAGTGAGCCGGGCATGGTGGCACACACCTGAAATCCCAGTACTTGGGAGGCTGACATAGGAGGATTGCCGGTTCCAGGCTAGTCTCAGCAACTTAGCAAGGCCCTCTACAACTTAGTGAGACCCTGTTTCAAAATAATACAATAAAATATATTACGACTGGGGATGTAGCTCAGAGGTAGAATGCCTCTGGGTTCAATCCCCAATAACACACACACACACACACACTACATAAGTGACTGGCACTCTATTTCTATTGGACCTGCTGGGATGACGAAGCTGGAGAAACCCAGGGCTAGTGATACCCATAAACTCAGGCAGAAAAGCATCCAGAAGTGCTCACCTTTGGTGCAGGATGAGAAAGAACGAAGGGTTGAGTGGAAGGGTTTTGAGGATAAGTATTAAACTCCTGGACCAGGGTACTCTGCACCACTGTGCCAGCCACACGATGATGACAGAGGAGGATTTCTGAGCAAATAGGGGGCGCTGTCCTCAGTCACTTCTCAGGAAGAACTCTTATCAGCCCAGCTGATGAAGGCAGGGCAAAAGCTAAGTGCATGTACATCTGTAACCCCAGCTACTCCAGAGGCTGAGGCAGGAGGAGGAGGAAGAGGATGGCAAGTTCAAGGCCAGCCTGGGCAACTCAGCAGCACCCTGTCTCAAATAAGAAGGGGTGGGGATGCAGCTCAGTAGTCAAGTGCCTGTGGCTGCCCCAGTTGCCTCAGGCCCAGCAGCAGCTTTGGAGCTGAGATGACCCATCTCTTGACCCGTCTGTATTATCTCAAACCTGCAACCCAGTCTTTGTGAGTTGCAGCAGGCAAACCAGGAAGCTCTGGCCTTGTCCTGGGGGATGGAAATTTCTTTAAGAAGTACCGGCCCAGGGAGCTTGTCTGGCCTATTTATGAAACGCCATAAACAAACCCTAACATTAGTCAGAACCTTGGCTGGATGCAGCATGAAGAGAAGCCTTGGGTGTCTTTCTGGCATCTTCTCCCCATGCAGCTTTCTTCCCAATTCAGTTCTCCTCTTCAACCCCTGAAAAAACAAAGCAGTCTTTCAAAGGAAGCTCAGTGGGTGCTGGATAAGAAAGTTATGCTTAGGGCCCCCCAAAAAGAAGAATTCCATTACCTATCTCTGGAGATCACACAGATGAGTGAACTGAAGGATGAATTGGCTGAAATAGCCAGATGAACAGTCACCCCGAAGGACTAGTTCTAGGGAGGACAGGTCGGCAGCCTAAAAAGGAGGAAAGAACATCAAATATACTGGGATTGAGCCGGGCGTAGTGGCACATACTTGTAATCTGAATACTTGGGAGGCTGAGACAGGAGGATCTCAGGTTCGCGGCCAGTCTCAGCTACTTAGTGAGGCCCTCTGCAACTTAGTGAAACCCTGTTTCAAAAAATAAAGAATAAAAAATAGGGCTGGGGGTGTAGCTCAGAGGTAGAATGCCCCTGAGTTCAATCCCCAGTACTGCAAAAAAAAAAAAAAAAAAAAATATATATATATATATATATATATATAATATATATACTGTGATTAACAGTAGCTGCTTAAATTTTAGAAATATAAAAAGTGAAGAAGCTGGGCACACCTGTAATCCCAGTCATTAGGAGGCTGAGGCAGGAGGATTATAGGTTCGCAGCCAGCCTTTGCAACTTAGTGAGGCCCTCAGCAATTTAGTGAGACCCTGTTTTGAAACAAAAAATAAAAATACAAAAAGGCTGGGGGTGTAGCTCAGAGGTAGACTGCTCCTGGGTTAAATCCTCAGCACCCCGCCCCCACCCATACACACACATAAAAAGAAATACAAAGTAAGAATTTGACATTACTTTGTGTTTTATCTATGGTATGTCCTGTAAAAGTTTCCCAATGCAATCAACATTAATTTTTCTCTTGACTGACTGTGTATCAGTGGACAGGGTGGGTGGCAAGCGAAGAAATGGGGTGGACACAGTGTGTGACCCTGTTGGCCTTGTCTGAGCAAAGCGACACCCTCTGCTTCTTCACTCTCTTGTGGTAAGAACAGGAAGTTAACTGTGCTCAGTGCAGGCAAAGGAGACACCGACTCTTATCTCTGGTTGTATCCTCACTGTGGCTGTAAGCTCCCTGAGGGCAAGGCTGGCAGATTCTCATCTCTGCCTCTCTACCACAGGGCCTGGCGCGTGCTAAGTAGTCAAGGAATATTTGTAGTAAGGACAGGTAGAAGGATAGATGTGACACACTGTAGATATTTGATTAAAGTATATGTTAGATAATAATTGAGTGTCTTGAGTGATGGATGATGAAGAGGAAGGACTTGGAAGATTTTAATTTTTATGATAGAGGAATAAATTCTGGAAGGGTGAAACTAAATATAATAGCACATCACATATGTGGTTTTTCCATCCACTTACTTTTTTCCCCACCAGTGCTTGGATATGTTGAATAAGAGAGAGGGTGGAAAGGGAAACCGCTTAGTACAACTCATGCAGCTTCTCTCCTGTCGGGGCATCAGTCTCTCGGGGCCAGCCCGAGAGAGATGTGAAGCTGATGGGGGCGGGGCAGACGCCGAACGGCCTGAAAAAAAACATACCTTGGACCGGGAGTCAAGTCTAGCAAGATCTCGTTTATTAGAAAGTCACATCTCTCTTTTATAGTAGAGGCAATACAGGAAATTCACAATCAGTAGGGTGTGGCACCACGCCCTCTTGTGATCTATCATAGGTAGAGGCGCCTGTCGTCCGTGAGTAGGGAAGGAGGTAACTACCTATCACAGCCCTCCTGAGGCTAGGTGGGGCTTTCAGCGGGACCTCCCTCTGAGGAATTCGCCAGCGCCATCTTTGCCATTAATATGCTGAATTACTGCCACGTGGGAGAGGCCCGGTACTCTAGAGCAGGCTTCTGCCAGTCCACCAGGCCCTTTCATGGCACCGGGTAGAGGGCCCAGCACTCTCCTACTGGACCTTGTAAAACGCAAACCTCTTAGAAGTAGATGGATGACTTAAAGATGATGTTGTCAGGGTCCTCAGAATAAATGTTCCCTTTTCCATCCCCACTGTTGGTACCACATAGACCAGTTGGCATATCGTCAAGAGGCTGAGATATCTCCATTCTGATCTGAGTCAGGCAGTACAAGATGGTGAGAAACTTGCTCAAAAAGCACTTGAAGCGAGGCGTGGTGGTGCACGTTTGTAATCCCAGTATTTGGGAGGCTGAGACAGGAGGATCCCAGGATGGCAGCCAGCCTCAGCTACTTAGAGAGGCCCTCTGCAACTTAATGAGACTCTGTTTCAAAATTAAAAAATAAAAAAATAGGACTGGGGGTGTAGCTTGGAGGAAGAATGCCCCTGGGTTCAATCCCCAGTACTGCAAAAAAAAGCACTTGAATATCCCACTACTTCTTTCTGCATTTAAAAGGCTTTCTGGCAACTGAAAGCCTAACAGCTAGTAAGAAGGAGAGGGTGGAACTGTCTAGACGCCAGTCTTTCCCTTCACTATGGTTTGAATCTGGAATGCCCCTTCAGGCCCATGTGCTAAAGGCTTGGTCTCCAGCTTGTGCTGTTGGGAGGTGGTGGAAACTTAAAGAGCTGGGACCTAGAGGGAGGTCTTCCGGTCATTGGGAATGTGCCTCTGAAGGGGATAGTGGGACTTTATCCCCTTCTTCTTTCTCTCTTTCTCATGTCCTGGCCATGGAGTGAGCAGTTTCACTTTGCCATGGGCTCCTGCTGTGATGTTCTGCATCAGCACAGACCCAAAAGCAGTAGGACCAACAGACCATGATCTGAAACCTCCAAAATTGTGAGCCCAATAAACCTTTCACATTCTAAGTTGATTATCTCAGGTATGTGTTCCAGTGATAGAAAACTGACTAACATACCATTCTGAGAAGAGCCTTCAGTGTGGTCTGCTCACCATAACGGTAGCCTCCATAACTGAGTCTCCACTCTCTCCCTTTGCCAACCAATATCGAGGAGGGTTTCATCTCCCAGAAGCAAGGAACATTAGTATTGGCTTCAGCTTTACAATACCTGCTTTACTGGCCACCCCAACAGTCCAAGAGCTGGAACAATCACTGTGTTCAGCAAGAGTTGTGGAACTCTTTGGAAGTCACTGGTTGTGGGCTGCAGCGGGAGCAGCGGATCAGTGTGGAATGGAGGGTGAGGTGGTTCTTTCTGGCCAAGGATCTTGTTCTAAAAGTGAGTTGGCTTTTTGTGTTTGGCAGCTAGCAACCCATATTTTAAGCCAAGGCATTTAAAAGTCAGGCTACAGAAAGAGTTTCTATCTCCAGATAGTTCTAAAATAGAGTTGACAAAGTTCATCAGGAGTATTAGAGGGCAGGGAACTTCAAAGAAAGCAAAAATATGTGCTATTTTCAGATTTAACTAAGATCTCTAAAAATTCTGTGTAGCTCTCTTATGTGGGTACATGGCACATCAACAAACGAGGTGGACGTGACCCTAGCAGGGTGAGCTAAGAAAGCTGGATTCTTTGAAGGAAAGAACTTTCCATGATATCATGACTGGGGGGCATGCAGGTGCAACTGGGTGGGAGCCCTTGGCACCAGGGCTCCCTGTAATAGGTCCAAATCCCCCATGCCCACACTCCTCTAACCAAGTCGCTCTTGCTCATGCTATCAGGACTCTGACTCACAAGTAGCCAGCAGCAGCTGGAAGGAAATGATGTTGTGGCAACTGTGTCCACAGACTGGATGAACGCTGAAAGAGAAAAGAAAACCGTTTTTAAAGTATGCCTTCATATTTCACAAAGACTGCGCAAGATTTTAAAGGTATGTTTAGCATTCCAAGTATTTTCCCTTCTGCGTCTTTAGAGACTGGCTCTGAAAGTGATGTTTTGTTTATTTAACATTTAATCAAAAGAAATTTGGACCTTACCAGCTTTGGAGCAACAGATTCAGTAGCACTGTCTCTTTGCATTTAGTCTGAAGAGAGAAACTTCAACTGTATGGAGGAGAATTTGATGTCTGTAATATGTTCTAAAAGATCAGCTGGTCTAACTTTACAGGGCTAATAAAAGGGAAAAAATTTTCCTGTGCTCAGGTCTTTTATGAATTATAAATAACCATTCACTTTGGAAGATAGCACATCATAAAATTTTTTTCACAAATATGCACAAATCCATTTTAAGATCCAAGGAAAAAGATGTTCAAAAGTCTCAGATGCACTCAGTTTTGATTTCATGGGGAAACATGTTCTTTTACCATATGGATGCTTTTAAGGGGGCCTTCAGCTGGGGCTCAATAATGACACCCCAGTGGCTAAATAAGGGATTTCTTTCCTTCCAACATTATTTCTCTGTTATTAAAGGTGGAAAAACCTTCCACAAATAGCATACTATTAGAGTGCTTTAGGGGGTATCCTGGGACTCAAGGTTATGTGTCTGCTCCAGAAATACTGTCTGTAATTATCATTCCTCAGTGGTTCTGAGGATGCGGCTTGGTGTTTTCATTAATTTCTTGATTCTACAAAGTCTGCAGTGAGCTCCTGCTCTTGATATTCAATATTTTACAGTAGGAGTTTTGCTGTTGTTTTTAAGGTCACGGGTGTTTCCCCTTCTCTCTCTATTCCTCTCATAATAATCATTTCCCGGCTTCTTTTGTCCACTCACAAAGATATGAGAGACTAGATTTGAAAAAAAAAAAGTCAGAGATGAGATTCTTCCAATCCCAGCCTTCATCTTCTCTATAATCTGCTAATACGAACATTGAAAGAATGAAGTATTCAAGCCAGGCGTGGTGGCACATGCCTGTAATCCCAGTTCTTGGGAAGATGAAAGGTTCAAGGCCAGCAGAGCACCCTGTTTCAAAACAAAACAAAACCAAACAAAAATTTTAAAAAGGGCTGTGGGTGTAGCTCGGAGGTAGAATGCCCCTGGGTTCAATCCCCAGTAATACACACACACACACACACACACACACACACACACACACACTATTCAGATCTAACAAATGATTGAACTGAAGAGGGTCCACAGATCAGACTAGATCATCAGTTTCCCCCAGCACTTTATTATGAATGTTTTCAAATATGCACCAAGTGGAAAGAAGTTTACAGTGAACACCCATATGCCTACAATCTAGTTGTAGATTCTACCATTAAAATTTTATTCTGGCCAGGCGTGGTGGTGCACGTTTGTAATCCCAGTACTTTGGGAGGCAGAGACCGGAGGATCCAGGTTCGTGACCAGCCTCAGCTCTCTCTCTCTCTCTCTACCTAGTGAGGCCCTCTGCAACTTCGTGAGACCCGGTTTCAAAATAAAGCATAAAAAAATAGGGCCGGGGGTGTAGCGCGGAGGTAGACCGCCCCTGGGTTCAATCCCCGGTACCGCAAAAAAAAAAAATTTATTCTTCTTACTTTATCACACATATTTACACACACACACACACACACACACACACACACATATATATATATATACATGTGCATGTTTACACATTCCTGTTGCCTTAAAATATCTGATGTTTTCTTTTTTTTTTTGCGGTACTGGTATTGAACCCAGGGGCATTCAACCTCCAAGCTACACCCCAGCCTTATTTTTTTATTCTTTATTTTGAAACTGGGTCTCACTAAGTTGCGGAGGGCCTCACTAAGTAGCTGAGGCTGTCCACGAACCTGTGATCCTCCTGTCTCAGCCTCCCAAATACTGGGATTACAAGTGTGCGCTACCATGCCTGGCTATACAAATCTTTTGATAGACATATATTTGCATCTCCGTTAGGAGAAGACCTAGTTGTGTAATCACTGGATCACAGCTGGTATATGTTTAGTTTTTAAAGAGACAGTCATTCCTTTTATTTTTTTATTTTTTATTTTTTGCAGTACTGGGGTTTGAATGCAGGGGCTACCTCTAAGCTACACCTCCAGCCCTTTTTATTATTTTATTTTGAAACAGGGTCTTGCAAGGTTGCTGAAGATCTTGCCAAGTTGCTGAGGCTGGCCTTGAACCTGCGATCCTTCTGTCTCAGCCTCCAAAGTACTGGGATTACAGTCGTGTACCAGCATGCCTGTACACAGTCATTCCTTTTTCCAAAATGAACATAGCATTTTATATTTCCACCAACAATGAATTAGTTCCAGTTGCTCCACATCCTTGCTGACATTTAGTGTTGTCAGTCTTTTTATTGTAAAACATCCTGACAGGCATTTAGTGATGTCTCGTTGGGGTTTTAGTTTGTATTTTCCTGATGGGTAAGGACAGTAAAAACATTGTCATATGCTTATTTTCCATTCATATGTCTTCTTTTGTGAAGTTTCTGTTAAAATCTTCTGTTCCATTCAAATTTTTTTTGTGTATGTTTAGTAATGAATGGGAATTCTTTACTTATCCTGGTCATGTTTGTCTTGTAATTATTTCCTTCCAGTGCATGGCTTGGCTATTCTTTTTCCTTATTGTGGTACTGGGGATTGAACCCGGGGCACTCTACCTCTGAATTACATCCCCAGCCCCTATTTTTTATTTATTTATTTATTTATTTATTTATTTTATTTTTTGCGGTACCAGGGATTGAACCCAGGGGCGTTTTACCTCTGAGCTACGCCCCCGGCCCTATTTTTTATCCTTTATTTTGAAACCGGGTCTCACAAAGTTGTGGAGGGCCTCACTAAGTAGCTGAACCCGGATCCTCCGGTCTCTGCCTCCCAAGTACTGGGATTACAAGCGTGCGCCACCACACCCAGAGCTCCTATTTTTTATTTTGAAGCAGGGTCTCACTAGGTTGAGTCTCACTACTTGCTGAGGTTGTCCTGTGCCACCATGCCTCGCTTATTCATTTTTTTAATAGTCTCTCTCTCTTTTTGGTACTTGGAATTGAACCCAGGGGCATTCTACTTCCAAGATACTCCCCCAGCTCTTTTTATTTTGAAACAAGTTCTTGCTAAGTTGCTGAGGGTCTCGCTAGTTTCTGAGGCTGCCTCAAACCTGAGATTCTCTTGTCTCAGCCTCCAAAGTACTGGGATTACAGGCATGTGCCACCATGCCCAGCTTTAGGGATCTCTTTTGATGACATCTGATTGATATTTTTTTTGTTGTTTTGTTATTATTGCTTTCAGAAACCTAAACAAAGCACATGAATCTTAATAATGGTGTTCCCCAAAACTGTTGCAGTCTCAAGAAAATTTAAAGCTTTACTGGGTCCACTGTAATAAATGGTTTTGCCCAAAGAAACATTCATTTGGGAAAAACTGAGGAAATTGGCAATCTGTAAAAACTCTCAAGAGCATCCCAGAGAACGAAGCCAACACTAGACCTTCCACTTCACTTTGTTTTATAATAACAAGCCTTTTACGTTGATGGCTGGAAAGAGTCACCACTGCCAGAAACAAAATCAAACCAGCTCTTATGCTTACGGACATCATCTATGGGATTTTATAAATAAAACATATGTTACTGAGAGATGGTTTTTAAATAGTTTGAATTGTGGCATCAATCAATGAAAAATAAACCCCCTCAGAAAGGCTTTAAAAAATCAAAAGGAAGGAATCCAGAGGGAGACCCAGGTGTCAGTGGTGGCTTGGGTTAAAACTAAGAGAAGATTGGAAATGGCGATAGTCTACTATGAAGAAAGCAGGACTTGGAAGAATGAAGGTTAGCTGGGGGATGTAGGGGTTCTTCTGACCTGTCCTTACAGCTACATTTTGGAACCTTTTCCAAGACCCTTTAGCAGCTGTCCAGGAAGCTGTTTGATTTCTCCCTTTGTTTCTTGTTTGGACCAAAGGGACACTCACTACAGACATGACATTTTGAAAACTAAATGCACATCTTTTTCATCCTAACTTCGTTGTTGTTTTGGCCTAATTTCTCTTAGACATTTTCTCAAGGGCACAGGCTGATGTGATCTTTCCAGCTTTCCTGCAGACTCTCTTGAGTAGCCTCTTCTCTCGCTCCATCTTCTCCTAGTGATCTTTAATGGTCTGTAACTGCTTCTTTAGCTGTGGGTGATCCCTGGCTGTTTGCTTCTTCATTTCTTCATTTTTAAATCATTGAAACATTCCCCCTCCCCTTTATTAGAGGCCATGGTTTAGGAAAAGAAAGGCCTGAAACTTAAGTGGATGAACTTTCTGTTTGATTGCAGGTTGAAATTAGTGGTCAAGTTTTGTTTTTCATCAATCCACTAGACTTTTATAAACCAAAACTAACTGGATAATTCTCATTGGAAGTTATCTTGAAATATGGAACATGGAGAGAATGGACCAATTCAGAAAGCCCCGGATAGTTCTTACCCTGGCTGGGGAAACATCTAGCATAAGACAAGTTTCATAACCTACCAATCCAGGTCCCAGTGCTCCAGTAGGAAGGTTAGAGGCGGGTGGTAAGCTTCTAGCCTTCTGGATCTGTTCCTGAAGAGAAGGTCAGGATGGGTGCTGAATTAGAAATATCAAATAGGACATTAGGACCTCTGAAATAAAGATGGTGTCCCCAAGGAATTAATACACAAACATGATGGAAGTAATCATAAGGGAGAAATGAATGAAGCTAATGTCACAGGGCCATATGACACATTTTGCCTAACTCCGCAAGTGAGTTAAATCACTTCCTAAGATGTTGCCAACAGCACAAATATTTGCAGTTAGCATTGCATGCAACCAAAGAACTAACCAAATGTTCTCTAAGTTTCTTCCCCTTTGGAATGGTAATTTCTGCTCTTAATAGCTTCTCCATTAAGGCACTGGTGGATCTAGTGCAAAGTCCAATTGAGATGGGCCCTACTTTAAGCAGGGTGAGTAGCACTAAGTGGGGACCCAAATTTGGTGGGAAGGACTGTGAAGCTCAACTTTCTGCACAGCTCCTAAGGCAGGCCCTTTGCCAACCCTTCTCCAAAATCCTTTTCTGCAGGTTGGTAGTCTTCTTTATACCAGTGGAGGTGGGAGGCGCAACTATTCACTCTTAGAATCTCTTATCCTTTTTTCTCATTTTTAGCTACTTCAAAATGTATATGAAATAAAATGCAGAACTCTGAAACTGCATTTCAGAACGTGAAACTGAGCTCAATCTCCTTAGTTTGACTATGGGGTCCTTCATGAGCTGAAGGGACTGGGCTGGATAGGGGACATGGGGTTGAGTGGCACAGAAAACATACATTGATAACATCTTTTTCCTTCCTTCCTTCCTTCCTTCTTTCCTTCCTTCCTTCCTTCCTTCCTCCCTCCCTCCCTCCCTCCCTCCCTCTCTTCCTTCCATTTAGTATTCTTTTCCATTCTTTCTCTTTTTTTTTTGGTACTGGTGATTGAACCCATGGGCATTCTACCTCTAAACTATACCTCTAGCAATTAAAAAAAAATTTTTTTTTTTAATTTTGAAACAGGGTCTTGCTAAGTGGCTGAGGCTGGCCTTGAACCTGGAATCCTTGTTTCAGCCTCCCAAACACTGGAATTACAGGCGTGTACCACTGTGCCCAGCTTCTTCCACTAGTATTCTTGAGTGGCACCTCCATCTTTCTAAGGTATAGGTCTGAGAGCAGAGTAAGAGGCTGGGCAAAGAAGACTTAAGAAGCTTCTTGGGACTGCATAAAAACTGACAATAACAATGGTGAAGTTTGGTGTTTATATTGCTAACAGAATGTGGAATCAGTACCATACAGAAACTTATTTTTTTAAGCAAGATAATTCCGTTTGCTTTTGATCTATCACAAGAGTTCAGCAGGAACATCTGGCTTCCGGGCAGTTCTGTTTTCTGCAGGGATGGCTCAGCCATTCCACCATCAAGGACGCTCTTACTTTCCTCAGTACCATAAGGTCTGTCTAGATCTCTGAATATCTATGACCCGGCCAGATCCAAATTTCCCTTCAAGCTGATATTTGTCTTTCATTTGTTTCCTAATTAGTATTCCAGTTTCAGCCCAAGAGTGCACTGCCAGAGGCATGACACCACCCTTGGTGGTGGCCCTTGCTGTCATAATTCTAAAATGAATTCATAGGACTGCTCTGTGATTTTCAACTTTGCTTTGTGGGACAAGGCTTGTGGATATTTAGTTGACAATATTCGTGTGCCTCTCTCGCTTCCTGTTTTTAAGGAATGCACTTCATTTACTTGAAAGGGTGGAATATTTTAAATTACAATTCAGCAGTTTTGCTAAGGAAGGCTGTAAAACACAATGAGCAAGGAGTTTTACTTCCTCCTTACAATTGCTGCTCCCTTATTTTGAAATCATGATATCCTCCCATCAGTGGGAATGACTTTAACTTAGGCTGTAACCTTCTGAACAGCAACTGGGCCATGGCTGGAGCTGTGGAGGGGCATGGGATTGATTTCTGCACACTATAATTCCATTTTTTCCAGACGCCTTATTAGTACACGGAATGCGTCTGCCGGTGCTTGATATTGTTCTATCTTGTTAAGCCCCCCTCCCCCAGGCACAGCATTTGGATTGGTTAAGGAATACAGTTGCTTAGCCAATCAAGTGAAACCTTTCTCCTGCAACCCTAGCAACACCTGACAATGGTCATTGACAAATGTTAAGAGAAAACCCCTGACGAACCCAGCCAGTCCTTGAAAATGGCCCCTGTCAAGGGCAGACAGGGTTAGTTGCTACCTAAGGGCCCTTTGTGTGGCCAGCAGAGTTAGTGGTTTGCGTCAGACCAGCAAAAACAGAACTTGGATATAGATGGGAGGCTTTTGTCCAGCATTCTACCCGAATCTGCTGCCATTTCAGCTAAACTGACTTCCGCTGGTCAAAGCCAGGGTTGGAGCTGAGGGTCTGTGGCCAGAGGGGGCTGCTCGTCTGCTCCCGTGCCCAATGAACCTTGACGCCCATCCAGAATATTTTCCGTGGTTGGAGAAAGAGTTCACATAAGACTTTGGCTCTGGGTCACACTTCTGTTACTGATGTTAACTTGTTCCTTGGGGCATGGCAAGAGGAGCATTTTCTGAGGGCGGCAAGACACCTGGCTGTGTCCCCAGTGGCACTGTTCCCAGCC
The DNA here is from genome assembly GCA_004027185.1 of Glis glis. NCBI lineage: Eukaryota > Metazoa > Chordata > Mammalia > Rodentia > Gliridae > Glis > Glis glis. The sequence continues at coordinate 55,221 of PVJS01002824.1, forward strand.
TTCTGGCTACACATCTTTCACCCCTCAGCTTCACTCCGGACCCTGATGGGGTGCAGTTGGCTGGCATACTTGCAGGCATACTGGGACACTCCTCTTGTGCTGCTAGACCTAAATGAGCTCTCACCCCTCTCTGGGAGGCTGGGAGGCTGGGAGGCTGGGAGTCTGAAAGATCTGAAGGCAGACCTGGCAGAGGCTGGGTGGGGCAGCAAATGGAGAACAAGAAAGGAGACCTGCCCGGAGCATGCACAGACAGTTTCATAGGCAAACACATGTTGCCACAAAAGACATAATCGCTGTGTGTACATGATACCCTCCTGAAGTCCCCTACAGGATCATTCCAGGGAGTCTAGCCACCTTGAAGGCATATTTCAAGCCCTGGAGGAGTAATCCATTGTGCAGTGATTAGCTGCTAATGAAGCTGAAAATACCTAAATCATCCAACAAGTAATCTGAATTAATTTTTTATGATTACCACTGCTAGACAAGCCGGTGTCATGACAAAAGGCAGACCTGAGGATATAGACAGCGACGGCTGCATAAACAGATATACTGTGCACACACTGCCACACAGGCAGCCAAGTTAGGCAGGAAGAGCAGAGGTGGAAGAGCAGCGGGGAAGAAAGGAGGAGAGTCCGTTCACTGAAGAATGAAATCCAAGGTAGAGTTAGTGAAGTTTATTCAGTGCTCCACCCCAGCCCCCAGAGTCCCTCTCCCCACTAGCACCACCCTGCAGGGCCTGTCCTGACTTTAATTTTCCACAGAGGGTTGGCTTAAGGAATCCTTTGGGAGTCCAAACTGATAATGACTTCCAGTTTTAGCCCTTCAAGGAATGTTGATATTTTTCGAAGGGAATTCATGAAGGTGCAAAAAGAATTAAATCTTGAATGGTTGAATTGTAAATTGGGCTATATCCTTAGTCTGGAGACTTAGCTTTGCTCAAACACACTTTGTAGGTAGAGGCCTCCTCTGGGTATTCCCAAGGCTAGGATAAAAGGCAAGTAAAAGCAGTTGGGGTTGGGGGCTGTAGTGGGGAGCAACTGATTAGGTGGATGTTCAACAGGAGGATAAATCCTTAAATGGAGAGAGAGAGGCTGGCAGGCTGAACTTCCATGCAGAAACAAACAAGGAGTTGGTTTTAGAATATTGTGTATCTTTTCTTCAGGGAACTTTCTAACTCTCTAGTGGTATAAGATGTGGACTATTATAATACAGTATATTATAACCTGCTAAAACTGAATTTTAACTTGAGAGGCAGAGACCGGAGGATCCGGGTTCGCGGTCAGCCTCAGCTACTTAGAGAGGCCCTCCGCAACTTCGTGAGACCTGGTTTCAATAAAGGATAAAAAATAGGGCCGGGGGTGTAGCTCGGAGGTAGAATGCCCCTGGGTTCAATCCCTGGTACCACAAAAACAAAACAAAACAAAACAAAAAAAACCTGAGTTTTATATAGCCATATATATGCATGTAAGTTCTAGGTTCAAGTCAGAAAGAAATTGAGCCATTCTAAGAGGATGTAAAATTGTGGACATTTACCTATTAAGAAGATCAGTAATCCATTTTCCTTTTTCAGATTTTTCAAAAGTTTCAATTACTATTGGTCAAGTGTCCTGTAGACATGAGCAACTATCAGCCATTAAGAGTGCAAAACAACAACCACAAAAAGCAACATCCAGGGTTTACTCTTTGCTCTGAAAGTTAAAATATTTTTATCTACCTGTGATATAGAGACAGGAAAAAAAAAAACCCTAAAATTGACAATATACACAGTACGGGTTTTGTAACTCAAGCTTCCAGAATGTTGGGAAGAGCTCTAGAAATGTCTGAAGAGTTGTAAGGGTACCTGGAGGGAAGGGGGGGGGTTCTCATGAAGAGCTCAGAGCTCATGTTCAACATTTTGAACTTCACTTAAGGACAAACCGGAGAGCCCACATCTGGGCAAGTGCTTCTATCTTTAACGTAGCATTTTGGAGGTGGAGGCATTCCTGGCAGAGGACAATGCCTGGCACATTATAGGCACAAAAATAAATATTTATTGATGACACAGAAACACCACCTCCAAATCGACACTCTCTCAAGGCACATCAAAGGTGGAAAACACTAGAACCCAACAGAGTGGATCTCCCCCTCCGATCTGAGATTATTGTTTCTTATTTCCATGGTAACTAGAAGACTTGAAATTGCCAAAACTTGAGAGACATTTGAGACGAAAGCCAGAAAAAAAAAATTAACAAAAGACAAATGCTACAGGCAGCATGTATGACAGTGTGGTAAAGTTTTTGACATTTGTTTGGGAAGGTTTTCTTCTTATTTCTTTACTTGGAATAATGCAACGATTTCCAGAATGTAGCAGTAATAGCTTCACACCATGCTGCTGAATGTTCGAGTTGATTTTATTCTTTTCTTGAAAGGAAAGCCCCACCAGCGTTGGCAGCAGTCTGGTAGACTGTAAGCTGTTGGAAGTTGCTCTCCTGGCACACCTCAATGTTCACCACGATGAGGAGGCCGGTCTGGCTGAAGCGCCCTTGTTTCCTCTCTTCCATGGAGTAAGCAAATATTTATTGAGCACCTACTATTTTCCAGATAATCTGTCCTGCATACAACTAAATGAAAAGCTACAATCAGATAAGGGCCCCTAGGAGAAGTACACATAACTGCTCGAGCGTGTAATAGGCAGAACTGGCCTGGCATGGTGGCCACACTTTTCTAAGGAAGTGTGATTAAGCTGAGTAGGAGAAAAGCAGGCAGGGGCTGCAGGGGCTGGGGAAGGAGAGCATCCAGGTGGCAGAACGCCTGGGCAAAGGCCCTTCGGAGGAAATGAGTGTTAAGGAACCAAAAGCAGGCCTGAGCAGCCTGCCCTGGCAGAACCCCAGAGTGGAGGAACAAACTTGGGGCCAGGCCAGCTGGAGAGGTGGGCAGGGCCAGGTCAATCCTAATGCACAGCCTTGTGGCTCCTCTGCAGGGCCGGCTTGTGAAGTGTCTGGTCTCCATCCTTCCTCATTCCAGGGCGAGCTCAAGCTGTAACAGGAACGCACAGCTGACCATTCTTCTGTGTGACCTGGTGATGGCGGCTTCTGCTTGTCTGAAATCTGTCAGAACACTGCCACAGATTACAGAAGTGAACAACCAAGTTCCGAAGGGTGTAATTTCATGAAATACCTTAAGCCTAAATCATATTCAGTATCTATTATTTTCTGCATGACAATTTGGTAGGCACCTCAGAGTCATCATGGATATCAATTAGCATCCTGTATTAACCCCTTAGAAGCCACTGTTTGGCCATTTAATAACTTCCCTATTATTTGGGGCCCAGGAAGTCTGCAAGAAGCCAAAATAATTGTGACAAACATTATGCATATTTTAATTGGAGAGTCTCATTAAGCACTTAGTTGATTTTTATTTTAACTGAACTTCTATCAAGCAAATTCTTTGCATTCTGAGTCCATAGTAGAGGGGGAGCAATAATTTGGAAAGAGAAAAGGGATGTTATGAGTGGTTATATGATAATAATTAAAATAATTAAAAGTAACAGGGGACAGCAGGCATGGTGGCTCACATCTCTAATCCCAGTACTTTAGAGGCTGAGACAGGAGGATCCCTGGTTGGAGGCCAGGGAGTGGTAACTTAGCAAGACCCTGTTCCAAAATAAAAAATAAAAAGGGCTAGGGGTGCAGTTCAGAGGCAGAGCGCTCCTGAGTTCAATCCCCAGTACCATAATAATGAACTAACAAAACAAACAAAAACAAAAAGGTAACGGGATAGCACAACTGTAAAGAAGACCCCTACCCCCAAAAAAACTAGAATAAAAGATCACAAAAACTAAATTTAAAAAAAAGGAAAGAAGAAAAAGAGGGAGAAAAGAAAAAGAAAAAGGAAGAAAAAAGAGGAGAGAGAAAGGAAGAAGGAAAGGAAGGGATGGAAGGAGAGAGGGAGGGAGAGCCAGAGGAAGGAAGGAAGGAAGGAAGGAAGGAAGGAAGGAAGGAAGGGAGGGAGGGAGGGAGGGAGGGAGGGAGGGAGGACAGGCAAGGCAGATAAGCAATCTGGGCTTTTATACCTTAGTATAAAAAAGTTGTGTTTATAGTAAGTTCTTATAATAAACTTAAGGAGTCAAGGAACTATGTCATGTTTTAGAAAGATTTCTAGTCTACAGGGTAAGCTTTATAAAAGAGCTTTGGTGCTGAAAATGTAGAACTTCTCTTTAGGAAACCAGTCTATTCAGGATGGTTCTCACAATGCTTCTGCACAACCCTGGTTTTATTGTAGTCTGTTTCTGTGGAGGTGTTAGTTAATAAAGATTTCATATTGAAAAAATGTCTGATACACCAGCAGCTTTTGCTGAAACCTCTTCATTTTCACAAGTTATCTAATTTTGGGTTTGAACAAAGTCATTGGAAGTGACACTTTTCACATCTGAATTGTCATGATGCTATTCTTGACAGGGAGTGAGTTCTTGAATATTTAAAAATATTGTAGGTGATAACATGACCTTAATAAATCCATTTAAAAGTTTGGCTTTCACATTTTAACTTTTTCATGTTTGTCTCTTAAATGCAAATACTCTTTATCTAGGCATAAGGTGCCCCCTAAAGTTACCTGGTTGTCCAAATTCTACATTTTCACTTCCTCCAGATAGGAACGAGAATGAATGAAACATTGTCTGATCACTTTGGAAAATGCTTATGCCATATGCTTGCAAAATGATTTTTGGAATAACATTATTTTCTGCAAATACATCCTTTATACATGTCAGAACATCTTTTGGTTCTCTAGAAAATACGTTCATACTGTAGTGTTTAATGTTTTAAATGTGTTTTTCTTGTACCATAACACATAACAGAGATGAAAAAGAATGCACTGGTAAATTGATGCAATTTTGATGAAATCGTTTATTTTCTAAATTATAATTCTTCTGTAGTATCACTTTTTCTGTGTTTAAAAGTTTTTTCCTAGTTTACACAGGTAAATACTGAAGTAACTATCTTCACTGTATCCAACTAAATAGAAATAAGTAGCATTCTTCTATTTTGTTATAATCTTAGCAAAACACATGGTAAAAAGTTAGTTATTAATAATGGAAAAAACTGGCCGGGCGTGGTGGCGCACGCTTGTAATCCCAGTACTTGGGAGACTGAGACCGGAGGATCTGGGTTTGCCGCCAGCCTCAGCTACTTAGTGAGGCCCTCTGCAACTTCGTGAGACCTGATTTCAAAATAAAGTATAAAAAATAGGGCCGGGGATGTAGCTTGGAGGTAGAATGCCCCTGGGTTCAATCCCCGGTACTGCAAAAAAGAAAAAAAATGGAAAAAACTAAAATGTATAATTATTATTATTTTTTTGTGGTACTGGGGATGGAACCCAGAGGCATTCTACCTCCAGGCTACATCCCAGCCCTGTTTTTTTATTTTTTGTTTGGAAACAGGGTCTCAACTAGGTTGATGAGTCTCAGTACTTGGAGAGGCTGTCCTCGAACCTTCGATCCTCCTGTCTCAGCCTCCCAAGTACGGGGATTACAGGCATGTGCCACCACGCCTAGCTTAAAATCTATAATTAAATGTGCCATTTCCTATTTGTTTTGGCTACCACTAGGTGTTAAGACTGTTTTGGGACCCGATAAACATTCTGTTCTGCGATGCTTAAGATCTTCACCACTGCTTTTTTTTTTTTTTTTGTGGTACTGGAAATTGAACCCAGGGGCGTCCCACCTCTGAGCTACACCCCAGCCCTACTTTTTTTTTAACTTTGAAACTGGGTCTCATTAAGTTGTGGAAGGCCTCACTAAATTGTTGAGGCTGACCTCAAACCTGCAATCCTTCTGTCTGAGTCTCCCAAGTACTGGGATTACAGATTACAGGTGTGCGCCACCACACCCAGCTCACGACTGCACTTTGATTGGGATGAATAGTAGAGTGATAATAGTCTGATTTGTTTTCACAATACTGAAATTGTACACAGACCATATTTGCATTAAACATCTTTTTCTAAAAATTAACAACAGTGAATTAATATTTAACGGAAGCAGACAGTACATTTCACCTCTGGAGGATAGAAGTATTTTCCAAATTACAAAACATGAAGCAAATTTATTGGTAAACAAATCACCAATCTGACTTTTTAGCATATGTTAAGATATATGATTTGTTTTTCAAAATTCTATATTATAACTTTAAAGGTTTCCATATAACAGGATATACCTTTTTTAGAAGTAGGATAGAAAAGATTGGTTGGCAGTTGAATATACTTTCTTATAATTATACCAAATTTTAAAAGGTAAATCTTTTAATTTTTTTATGGTACTAGGGATTGGACCCAGTAGCATTTTACCTCTGAACCTTTTTTGTTTTTATTTTGAAACAGGGTCTTGTTGAATTACTGAGGGTTTCACTAAATTGCTGAGGCTGGCCTTGAACCTGAGATCTATTTTAAGACTCGATAAACATTCTAGCTCTGAGGTGCTTTCACTTCATAAGACCTTCACCATTGCATTTTTTTCCTTCAAAGGTGGAGAATTGTATTAAACTGATCAATTCTCCTCCTCCTCCACCTTCTTAGTGGTACTGGGGATTGAACCCAGAGGCATTCTACCTCTGAGCTACACCCCCAGCCCTATTTTAGTTTTTTATTTGGAAAAAGGATCTAGCTAAGTTGCTGAGGCTAGCCTCGAACCTGTGATCCTCCTGTCTCAGCCTCCCAAGTACTGGGTTTATAGGCATGTGCAGCACCATGCCCAGCTACTGGACATTTTTTATGGATGAAGTATCATCTGTAATATCTCATTCTTCATCTGTTTTAGCTGCACAGAGTGGAATTCTCTGTCATTCCACTGGAGGGGAGACTAAGGCCTGTTCATAGGTTAGCTACACTGCTTTAGGTTTTTATTCCCTTCTAAATAATTGAATTATAGTCCATGGAACATAATTGGCTTTGGGTATAGTATCAAAAATAAATCCCAATATATAAAAGAGCATAGAGATGAGCACAACTTTGTGTCCCTCTTCAAATGACTTGAAGTTCCTTAGATCTAATCCAATTTTTATGTCTTGGAATCTTCCTACTAATGGTGCATTATTATCTTAATTAGCTAGATGGCTAGCAGTAATGATGAGGCAATGTCATTTTCTCTTTCTTTCTGCAGGCTCATTCCAAGCACTGGGGCTGTGTGAAGTTCCTGCCACCAAAGGGTAGTTTTCAAACTTTAGTGTAAAGAAGACTCACATGGGGAACTTCCCATGTGTTAATTTCTGGCTCCCAGACCCAAAGTCATGTGCATTATGCTCTGGGGCACCCAGGGGTCTCTGAAAAGCACTGCTCTAGGACTTTGATAAACCTTCATTGAATTTAATTCAAAATTTTCTTTTTTTTTTTTTGCAGTACCGGGGATTGAACCCAGGGGCATTCTACCTCTGGGCTACACCCCCAGCACTATTTTTTATTCTTTATTTTGAAACAGGGTCTCGCTAAGTTGCAGAGGGCCTCACTAAGTAGCTGAGGCTGGCCACGAACCCGGATCCTCCGGTCTCAGTCTCCCAAGTACTGGGATTACAAGGTGTGCCACCATGCCTGGCTAATTCAAAATTTTCAATTATAAATTACAGGAGGGTAGAGGAGCCATGGTGGATCTCTGGCTAGGACTCCACTGCTGTTCTTAATTGAATTCCTTGGCCATCCATCTATGTATGCATCCAGCTGCAATGGGTCAGGTGCTGGAGGTGGTGGTTGGGTGGGGGAGGAGAGCTCTTTCTTCCTGAGTCCATCAGTTTACTGATAGTACTGGGAGTACTATTTATGAAGTCTGCTGAGGAGCCTAGTTTCTGACCATACTGGCTGATGTGGTGTGGTATGATTTGATATGATGAGTCACTGCATATGGGAAGTTGTAGATTTTCTGTACTTTGATTCCTACCACTGCCTCATGGTCAACCCTGAAGAGGGCTCTACCCCTGATTTGGTCCCTTGGGTAGAGGCCTGCTGGAAAAGGGCGATTATAAGTAATTTAGTAATGATTTATATGAACACCAGAAAAAACATTATAAGTCCTCAAGAATGAGAGATGGTACAAGCATCAGCCAAAGATGACATACCATCACTCTGCTCCTGGGTGTAGCTAACTTCTGGGGAGACAAAAGTCTTGCAGTGCAGTGCTGGGCACTCAAAGACTACAGAGATGGAGGAGACATAATCCCAACCCTTAGACGATTTTTAGCCAGGGAATGGGATAAGACAATGGCTCAGACAAGTGTAAATATAACTGTGATGCAAGGCAGAATGGTATAAATGTCACAGGAAAGATCCAAAGTGTTAGAGGGGCTCCAGGAGAAAGAGATCACACATTCAGGTGGGGTTTTTTCCACAGGAAGTGGCATTCGCAGAAATCCTTGAAGGAAGGGTAGGAATTTGACAAGTTGTGGGGTGGGGAGACGGAGGTAGATATTGAGATTTCAGGCTGTAGGACTGTCTTGAGCAAATGTGCGGGGTGGACAAGTCCTGTTGGTACATAATGAAATTCCTGTTGAGGAACTGGAAGAAGTTCGTTGGGGTTTTAGTGGGAGACAAGATCGGAAAGTTAGGTTTGATCAAGATCTGATCTGAATTTGGATTTTTTCCAGTAGGCAGCAGAGAGCCATTTAAAGGGACTTGAGCAGGAGGGTGACACCATCAGAGATGTACTTTAGGAAGCACAGCAGCTGGGTGGAGGAGGATTTGGAGGAGGAAAGGCTACACAGACATGCCAGTGAGGAGGCTCTTGTAGAGTGAAGAGGAGGAATAATTGACTGTGAGCAGCTAGAAGGGCTGGGATAGACAACACAGCAAGTAAGACTGTGGGAGTTGCAGACAAGGGGCAAAGTCAAAGAGGAATACAGCTTGGGAGCCTAGGAACAGGTGACAACAGCAATAAAATTTCAGGTAGCCATGGGCATCCTGATAGTGGTGTAGAAGTGAACTGGCCACGGGGAAGAAATACATGATCTGAGGGTTGGACAATACTTTGGGAAATGAGTTTGGGGTGAACGGTGGACCCCAAACGGTGGACCCACCCACTCCAAGGGGTGGGTCACCAAAAATGGAGAAGACCATGTTAGGCTGTAGGGTGGATGGTACATTAAATAACTTAAGAGGAACAGAAACTAAAAAATGAGATACAGAAAATGATTTGGAGACATTTCAGGGATAGCAGAGTATCAGGGAAAACTAAGAATGCGGGACAGTTAAACGGGGTGAGTGGTCACAGTGTCAGAGGCTGTAGGTCAGATTGAGCTGGTGGCCCTGGATTTGTTTTTGATTTAGAGAGTTAAATTAGATCCCTCCAGAGCACCATGCCTTAAATCCAGTTTCTTTGGTGCACTACAGTATAAAAATCTCTAAAGGTTAGGCACCTCCTTAAGGTGTCTATTTTCCTGTTCAATGTGAATTAATCTCTTCCACTAACACCCCATATAACCCTGAATGAGTCACTTATCCTGTCTGGGGGCACCAGTTTTGTCATCTTTAACTTTCCACTTCAATGAGTCTTTGCATACGCGTGGTGCGTGAAAATGCTCAGTAATCTACACATTACACAATCCGATCATTACTGTTTTTGAGGGCAGAGTAGAGCTCAAATTGTATTTTATTTTTCAACTTACTTTTTCCCCTATCACATGTTTTATATTTCTTAAAAAAATTTTCAGAGATCTAGAAATGTAACAACTGAGGGAGAGACTTTGCCTTCCACTTGCCCATAATGATCTTCCAGTTTTCTGCCCAGGCCTTTTCCTAGGCATGGAGGAGGTGCCCAGAAAAATACCGGATGGATATACGAAAACATAATGTCACCAGAATTTTCCTAACAAGTAAGCAGCTATGGAAAGTATGCCAGCGTCCTGTCCCTAGGGACCTCCAGCCTGGGGCTCGCGAAGGCCCGACGTAGAGCTCAAGGTCTCGGCGGCCTTAGCCCTTGAGCGGGCGATTTTCGGTAAAACGCCGAAGTGCTCTATCGCTTTAAATCCAGGCACCAAGGCAGGCGGGTGGGTAGCAGCCAATAACCATAAAAGATGCGAAAGTGTCAAAGAAGATACGGTTTATCTTTAACAATAGGACGGTATCTGTAACACTGTTTACAGTAAAAGCCGTAGGTGGGGCAAAAAGTAAGGGTGTCTAGGGTGGTAATTAAGTCTGCGGCTTGGCGAGATCTGACCGAGCACGGAGGAGTGCAAAGAACAATGTCCGCAGGGTTCCCGGTTCAGACCGGGACTCGCTCCTCCGCCTCGCCCTCGCTCCAGCGACCTGCGCTCTTTGCTCGCTCTCCCTCGCCGCCTTGCCCCGGGAGGCCGGGCAGCTCCGGCGTCGCCAGGGCGGCAGGGGTCGCGGCGCGCGTCCCGAGCGCCTGGACTCGCGGTCCAAGCCCGGCCGCAGACCCGAGTGCGCACCGAGCGCGCAGGCTGGCGCTGTCCGCCGCCGGGCGGCCCCGGCACGTCGTCTGCAGCCGGCTGGGCCGTGTGTGCCCGCGCCTGTGGGGCTTGCGCCCGTCCCCGTGGCGTGTGTACTCACAAAGGTGTGTTTGCCAGACCCACTGCCCGGGGCACGCTCCACCACGAGCTGCAGAGCCCAGCGTCTGGAGCGGGGTCTCGGCGGCGCGGCAGCGGGCGGCTCGGGCTGCCCGGCTCCACCCGGGCGGGCCGGCTTCCTGGCCCGAGGGGCAGAGGGAGTGCGAGGGCGGGGTGCCCGCGGCCGGCTCGGGGAGCGCGTCGTGCGGCTGCGGGCAGGTTCCGAGCGCTCGCGCGTTTTCGGACACTCAGCCGGCACGGCTCCCATCAGGGCCGCCAGGACCGAGCTGACGCGGGGCACCTAGGCGGGCGATCTCCTACCCCACCCGGGTCTGCAAAAGTGAAGTGGAAAACAGCCGCCGAGTGCAGCCCTCCTCCCCCTTCCCGGCGCCGCAGCCTCTGCTGAGGGTGGGGGGAGTTTCCCCGGACTGGCTGGAAGGGAAGCGAGTAGCCCGGCGGCCTCGGCCGCGCCTCCTCCGCCTTCCTCTCCACCCGCGTCCCCCGGGCTCCGTGCCGCATTTCTTTGTTTTGAAAGCGCCTCCTCCGCCCAGAGGCTTTTCCCCCCGCGGGCAGGCTGGCGGGGGGTGGGGCACCGAACCGCGGGCCCCGCCCCCAATAGCCCCCGACCCCTCCTCTCTGCACACCCCCTAACCCCCTCTTTCCCCGAAGTGACCCACAAGGCGCGTCCTTACTTGTCGGACATCAAAAAGAGGCAGGGAACTAAAAGGATAAGTTGGGTAGGCAGGGGGCGCAGAGACCCACCCACCTCGGGCCGAGCCCGGCGGCCCGCCCCCTCCCGCGGGAACCCCGCCTGAGCCCCGCCCCCCGCGTCACAACAGGCTGACATTCTCACAACCCACCCGCACCCAACCCCGCCACCCCCTCCGCCCCCGTGTCCGCCGAGTGCTCTATTTATGTTTCAGCCCAGCGATTTGCATAGGCCCCGCCCCGGCCCGAGGTTCTCCCTATAGGAGCCCCGCCTCAGCCTCGACGTCATGGAGGAGGCCACACCCCTCGTGCCCGTACAAGGAGCGGCGGGCCCTAGATGGCAGCGTGGCGTCGCCACGGCGTGTGCGTGTCGCGCTTCCTTGTGCCGTTTATAGGGTCCCGGCACTTCCGCTGTCGGGTTAGAAGCGGCGCGGTCATGGCGGAGCGCGGACAGCAGCCTCCTCCCGCGAAACGGCTCTGCTGCCGGCCGGGCGGCGGCGGCGGCAGCGGGGGCAGCAGCGGCGGCGGCGGCGCGGGTGGCGGCTATAGCTCTGCCTGTCGGCCGGGCCCGCGGGCGGGCGGCGCGGCGGCGGCGGCGTGCGGGGGCGGCGCGGCACTGGGGCTGCTGCCGCCGGGCAAGACCCAGAGCCCCGAGTCGCTGCTGGACATCGCGGCGCGCAGGGTGGCGGAGAAGTGGCCGTTCCAGCGCGTGGAAGAGCGCTTCGAGCGCATCCCGGAGCCGGTGCAGCGCCGCATAGTCTACTGGTCCTTCCCCCGCAGCGAGCGGGAGATCTGCATGTACTCGTCCTTCAACACCGGCGGCGGCGCCGCGGGCGGCCCCGGCGACGACAGCGGCGGCCCCGGCGGCGCGGGCGGCGGCGCGGGCGGCGCGGGCGGCGGCGGCGGCGGCTCCTCGTCCTCCCCGGCCGCCACCTCGGCCGCCGCCGCCGCTGCCGCCGCCGTCGCCGCTGCGGGGGCCGGGGCCCCGTCGGTGGGGGCCGCCGGGGCGGCGGACGGTGGCGACGAGACGCGGCTGCCCTTCCGCCGGGGCATCGCGCTGCTGGAGAGCGGCTGCGTAGACAACGTCCTGCAAGTCGGTGAGTCACGGGGCAGCCGCGGGCCGTCCGTCCGTCCGTCCGTCCCTCGGGGCGGGGGCGCCCGCTCCTCTCCCGCGGGCAGCCCCCCGCCCTGCGCGCGCCGCACCCCCGCCCGGTGCCCTCACCGGCCGGGACGGTCCTCCCGAGCGCTCGGAGCGCCCATTTCCTCCCGCCCGTCCCCGCCCCCGTCTCCCCGGACGGGCCAGCGCGAGTGGGAAATGAATCAGCAGGACGCGCCCCTCGGCGGGCCGGCGGGGTGGCTGTCTGCGCCCCCAGCCCGCGCCGCCGTCCCCGCCCTCCTCCCGCCGCACATCCTGGAGGGGTGCTGGCCGGTCTTGGGGGGCGGACGTGGACAAAGGCGCGGGCGGACGGCGGGGCTCGGCGAGGGTGTGTGGCGGGGCCGTGCGGGGCGGGGGAGGGGGCGCGGGCCGCACAGACAATGCCGGCCGGCCGAGCCGGGCCGGGCCCCCCGCGCCCCGCGCCCCGCGCGCCGTCCGCCCGCTTTCTCCCCTGCCTCCCCGGCCCCGCGACCCGAGGGAGAGGAATGCCTTTGACGCCGCCCGGGCTCCGACGGGCGGGCTCCGGGGTGCCGCGGCGTCTGCCCGGGCGAGCTCCGCCGGCCGCCGCTCGCAGGTCCCGCCGCCCCGCGCTCCGGGTCCCGAGCCGCTCCGCAGGGAGGGAGGGAGGCGGCGGCTGGACCTGCGGCGGTGGGACTTCTCGCCCGAGGACGCCCGAGTCGAAGGGCGCGAGCCCGGGAGCCGCCGCGCGCTGCCTTCCTGCGGGCCGGCTCCGGTGCGCGCCGGGGTCAGGTCGCGGAGCTCGGGCGAGCGGCCAGCAGCACCCACGGAGCCGCTCGCAGCCCGGCGCAGGGCGCAGGGTGCAGGAGCGCAGGCGAGGGCGGGCGGCCGCTCCCGCGTCCCCGGCTCCGCTGCCCGCGCCGCCCGGCACTTTGTTCTCCTTTGCAGGTTTATTTGTGCCCCTTTCAATTTTCCGTCATCCTCCGTAAAGGGAAACCGAACAAAAGAGTCTCTTTATTTCTTTTCAGGGCATGTAAAGTAGAAGATATTTGACAAAGGCGAGAGAAGGACTTGTGATTTAAAGCTGCACAGCCCTCCTTTCTCTGACAGACCATCAGAGTTTTCTCAAATTCCGAGTTTAAAAGCGTCCCCTGCCCCTCCACCTCCGAAGTGTGTGTGTTTTTTTAAATTTTTTCCTAATGTCCAGATATCTTTTCCAGCCACAGCGGTGGTGATGTTTGAACTGGACTGAAATGAACAATGCTATAATGAAACTCCTCTCTCCCTGTGCCTTTTTTCCTGATTGCAGATGGCATATTTTCTGATCCCCTCCCATGCCAGTCTAGTTGAAATTGTAGTGAATAGCGTACCAAATGAATGGGAATGGATTTGGAAGCATCTCTATCTCTTTGATTTTTAACTTAGTCTCTCCACCCCCTCCCCCAGTTCCTTTTATTCTTCTCTTTGAGAGTGGGGTGGGGGTCTGGATAGTGGCCCTAAGAGAGAATTAAGATTTGTTTTAATCCTGCCTGGTTAATTTGAATTCTAATGCAATCTGCAAACGTAATTTTCTGCATGGTCATTTATTTCCAGAGGCAGCCCCCAGTGTTGCCTTTCTCTGCTCAGCACCCTCTCCTTCTGTCTAGAGTGAGGTTAGGTTTTGAGGTTATCCATCCTTCTATTTTTTCTTTCCCCTTTTAACATCTCATTAACAGTCTTTGAAGTTATACCTTTTTGTTGTTTTTTTTCTGCCTGTTTGAACTGATGGAAGCACATACACAGTTTCTCAGTGTATAGCAAACTGGAGCGTACATTTTTATGGCTTGGCTGGCAGTGGTGAGGGTTTTTTCCTCCTTCCTGTGTGCTTGACTCTGCTTGCAAGCAATGAGGAATGACAGGAGAGCACACAGGGAGGGTTTCTTGGCTGATTGCATTTAAGCCAGGAATTCACTGTGAAAATAAAGCCAAGGGGCGATAAATAAAAGATGCAATCTTCTCTAGGAGACAGACACACAGCGTGGGCTTTGCCCGCTTTCATCAGTGGAAGAGGCCTGGGTGAGTAGTTGTAAAAGAAAATAGTAACTTTCTGAATAGTTCCCAAAGGGAAAGGCCACTGAACGGAACTGGCAGTGGTTAAAGTAGTATGATCCTTGTAGTGTAGTTTGAAGAGTTGACCACCGCTTCGGAAACACTTACATGCATGTTAAACAAGTGCTGCACAAATTGTGGAAAATATTCTTTTTTCCCCTCTGAGTTCTGCCAATTTCCTTAACTTCCAAGCTGTATTAATTGTGCCAGTCAGCTTAGAGATGGAAGACTGTTAAATGCCTGGCAGCGGGCACTGTGAGAGAAAACTTCTGACCAGGTTTTTTTTTTTTTTTTTTACCCCCTTGATGGGGAATGGAAGAGAGAATGATTAGATCAAACATCTTAGCTTTAAGGGATAGTTTGAATACATATACTAATTCAAGAGGCTTATTTCATAATTATGAGTTGAGGGAGAATTCATTTTTGTTTCAGAACATGAGATGGAAAAGAACAGAATATTGTATAGATAGCACCATAAGCAGTTTTCTGCAATAGCAAAATCACGAGTTTGTTTATACAGGAAATACTAATTGACTTTCATAAAGATGACTAAATTATAGTTACACAAGGGAAAATCTAGCTGTTTGGACTTTGTTTTGCATTTTTGCTGTTGAAGTTATCTAAGGATTGAGGGACAGAAAGTTGGGCTTGCCAGAAATTAGGCCTGCTTAGTAGTTATTTTGCAACTCCTAGGGTGTGTGTGTGTGTGTGTGTGTGTGTGTGTGTGTGTGTGTGGTACTGGGGATGGAACCCAGGGGTGTTTTACCTCTGAGCTACGTGTGTGTGTGTGTGTGTGTGTGTGTGTGTGTGTACTGGGGATGGAACCCAGGGGTGTTTTACCTCTGAGCTACACTGCCAGCCCTATTTTATTTTTTATTTTAGGGCCTCACTAAATTCCTAAGGCTGTGGAACCTCTGGTCCTCCTGTCTCAGCCTCCCAAGTACTGGGATTACAGGTGTGCACCATCATGCCCTTCACAATTCCTAGATTTTAAGAAGGAATTTAAAAATTATAAATTAACCCTTTGGTATAGTAGTTATAAGCAGTATTTAATTGGTGCAGAGCTGCCCATCAGCTGATTATAGGAAAGTTTTCAAGAAACTGCAGATGACTTAATTTTGTTAAATAATGATATTGGAAGGGAACGGTTTCCGGAGGTGCTGTTACATATTATTTCATTTAGGTAATGATTTAGGAGTTATTACATAAACAATTTTCTTCAAATATTTGCCTGAGAAAGAGCCTCCCTTAAATGACCTAAAATTCATATTATTGCAGAAAAAGTTTCTGGATGGCTGAAAACACCATAAAGCAAGTCAAGCAGTTAACTGGGACAATATTTTCAGCAAATTTGACCAAATGCTGGCTGAAAACTCCTAAAAATTCGTTAAAAAGAGAAAAAGAAAAGAAGGGTAAATAACTCAATAGGACAATGGGCAACACATTTTAGAGACAAATGCAAATGGTTAATAAACATACTCATCTTCATAACTACAAATGAGATGCCATTTCCATTTACTATGTTGGGGAAGACTAAAAGATAGCTAGATAATAATAACCCACAATTGGTTGGGGAGGTGGGAGAAGAGAATGCAGCCTACCTTGTTGCTTGGCACAGTCTTTTTTATGTCACTTCTAGGAATTTATCCTGTAGATAATACTGATACGAATGCATAAAAATGTTCTTAGCAATGCTCACTGCCATATGGTTTGCAATACTGAAAAGCTGGAATCAACCTAAATTTCTATCAGAAGGGGTCTGATTAAGCAGTACTTAATGGAATACTATGTAACCATGAAAATGAGATAAATTTATATATTCCAACAATGAAAGGTGACCAGAATATTTGATTTTGAATAAAGTCAAAAGCTTCATATAGTATGCTGCAATTCGGTTTAAAACCAAAAAGAGAATTGGCGTGACTGCATTCAAACATCTGGAAGGGAACAAGCAGCCATTGAATAGTTGGTGTCTTTGGCGATGAGCAGTCAGGAGAATGGGCAAGATTTTGTTGGGGGGAATTTTACTTCTTTATGCCTATCTTATGGTTGGTTTTTCTTAGAACTAGAAGCATATATTTTTGTAATAAAAATATTAAAAATTATTCTTGCATTTTTATCTTTTTTGTTTTGGTGTGTTTGTGCGTGTGTGTCCTTGTGTGCCCTTTCTGAAGACCTGGTGTACTTTCTTTCTCCCTTATTTTTGGTTTTGAAACACAGTTTCCTTATTTGCGACTAAATAGTCATTTTAGGATCAAGACATGTTTAAGCAAAACTAGAACTTTTTCTATGAGAAGGAAGGAGATAAGTTTTAAAAGGAGTTGCCTTTTTCTTTAATTTTTTTGCTAGTTGCTTTTGGGAGAAAAGAATATTGCCTGGAATTCTGTTAACACTGGTTCACACATTCTTTTGGTTTTTTTCAGATTCATTACTTAAAATTTAGTGTTTTTTTAAGGGGTGACAAGGCAGTAATAGGGGATTGTTATTGGAATTAAGATGAATGAATTCTTTTCCCTTTTTTCGGTTGTGCATCATGATTATACACAATAATGAGGTTTGTTACATATTCACGCATGCACGTGATTTGGTCAGTTCCATTCCCCATTCTCTCCCCTCTCCTTGACTTTCCTCCCCCTTCCCCCTTCCTGTGTCTCCTGGTCTCCCTTGTATTTTCATGAGACAGCCCTGCTTCTTTCTTTTTTTCTCCCACATATAAGAGAAAATATAGCCATGGTTGGTGGTGCATGGTTTTAATCCCAGTATTTGGGAGGCTGAGACAGGAGCATTGCAAGTTCAAGGCCAACTTTAGCAACTTAGACCCTGTTTAAAAAAAAAAAAAAAACTAGGGCTGGGGGGTGTAACTCGGAGGTAGAAGGCCCCTGGGTTGATTCCACAGTAACACACAAACACACACGCATGCACACACGCAAAAAAAATAAAATCTTTTACTTAATGCTATTTCCATCCATTTTCCTGCAAATGACTCCACTGTGTATGTATACCACATTACCCACTAAAGATGAATAAAAATTTTAATCATAATTCATTGGCCTTGGGCTGGGATGTAGCTCAGTGGCAAAGCACTCAAGCACAATGCCCTGGTTTGGATCCCTAGTGCCAAAAAGACAAAAATTTTTTTTGCTAGGTGTGGCGGTGCATGCCCGTAATCCCAGTACTTGGGAGGCTGAGACTCTGGAGGATTGCAGGTTTGCGGCCAGCTTCAACTACTTAGGCCCTCGGCAACTTAGTGAGACCCTGTTTCAAAATAAAGAATAAAAAATAGGGCTGGGGGTGTAGCTCGGAGGTAGAATGCCCCTGAGTTCAATCCCCAGTACCACAAAAATAAATAATTCATTGACCTTTGTTTTGATTTCAGGACTGAGATGACTATATATAAACCTGGTTCTTTTTTTTTTTATGGTACTGGGGATTGAACCCAGGGGCATTAGACCTCTGGGCTACACCCCCAGCCCTATTTTTTATTCTTTATTTTGAAACAGGGTCTCACTAAGTTGTGGAGGCCTCACTAAGTAGCTGAGGCTGGCCGTGAACCCGGATCCTCCTGTCTCAGCCTCCCAAGTATTGGGATTATAAGTGTGCGCCATGACGCCCGGCTAACGTGGTTCTTAATACTCTTTCAGAATTGGGTGTATTATTCTTAATGACATTTTACTGAATGCATTTTCAAGATTAAAATAATACGGAACCATTTTCTATAGGATCCTGTGCTTTTGCTGCCCCCACCCCCCCATCATGATGAACGCAGGACCTCACACATGCTAGGCAAGTACTCTACCATTGACCTATACCCCTAGATCTTTTTCTGCCTTATGAGTAATGAAGAAGTACAGTACACAGAAGACATTTTGAAACAAGTCACATATATGTTTCCTTTTTTGTGAGTTGAGATGTTTGATTTGTTTTACATTTGATTTTTTAAGGTATTTCAATATCTGATCCATTCTCAGCATTGTTCTGAGGGAAGTTAAATGTTCATTTTAGATGAGGAATACTTAGCATTTTTTATGATACTCCATTCTCTGATGGTTTGTATTCATCCAATGAGGAAATAAATATAAAGTGCTCAGTAGACAAAATATAAAGTGTTCGGTTGCCCAAAGACTTAATAGTAATGAAAGGTGAAATTGCAGATTTGGGTTAAGCAGACATTCTACTCATGCTTCAGTCTTGTAAAGCCGTTACACAGTCAATGTATAAATACATTCTTGGGTTGAAAAAGACCACCCCTATTGTTTTTTTCCTTTTTGTGTTGTTTTATTCTTGCAGATGTGAGACTTGATGCTTTTTCTTTTAGAAACATCAGGATGCATGTCTCTTAATAGAAGAATTATCGCAGTTAATCAAACAATTCAGCCATATTGTCTTAAGTTTGTCCTTGGTTTTAGGATGTTTATCCTGAACCTCTTTGCATAATGAGTAGTCAATTGGTATCAGATGTTTGATATGGAAAAAATATAGGCCAGTATCTCTTTTCTGCTTGCATACATATTTAGTTAAGAACGTGTGATTTCAGCAAGTATATGTCTAACGAACAGGATGGCAGAGGAGGAATGATGTGTTTTCTTTTAAGAAAGCTGTCCCTTTGAAAAATTGCGTGATTGGATCTGTATTATTTCCACATGCTTAACACGCTTTATATTTTTGAGATAGACTGTAAATTTTCTTCACTGAAGCAAGATTAATTTTGAGAAGAGAGTTACCTGTATTTTTCCATATGAAACATTCAGAATAAGAATTGAGATAGTAATGGATAACCCATTTTGAAAAGGGGCCCAGGATATAAAATCTTAAAAATCAGCAGTGACATACCTAAGATAATAAATGTTGATTAAGTACAGAAATTGTTTTCTTAAAGGATATGTACTTCATGCATCCTGATGTTTCAAAAGGAAAGCACTAGTCTCACATCTGCAAAAATGAATTTGGTACCTTTAAGACATACACTTAACATATACATATGATAAAAGAAACCCAGAAGTTTTTTAGGGGTAGTCATTAAGCTCAAACTACTGTTGACTTAAACGGTTGTATGTAAGAGGACAAATACTCTAAAAAAGAAGGATTATATATAGGTAAGTATGAATATCTTAGAAACAAAGCAGATTTTGGGCAAGTACTTTTTAAACTGTGACAAACTATATGAAACCCACAAAACTAGTTTTTTATTTTTCAAATTACATGGTACTATTAGAAAATGGTACTTTCGAACCTGTTATCTCAGTACTTGGGAGACTGAGACAGGAGGATTGAAGGTTTGAGGCCAACTTCAGCAACTAGCGAGGCCCTCAGCAACTTACTCCATGAGACCCTGTTTCAAAATAAAAAACAGGGCTGGAGGTGTACCTCAGCTAGAATGAACCTGGTTCAATCCCCAGTATCCCCACCCCCACCCAAAAAGTGCTTTATTATAATAAAAAGCCTAATTTAGTTTTCTTAGTTTATTAGTTTTTGACATAAAAATGTTTGGGGATTACTATAAAATTGAAAACATGAACTGTTTCCTCCTCTAAGTGCATGGAAAGACTCCTGAGAAGTCAGTATCAAATGATAATTTGGAGAAAAATGTTATTTGAAAAGAGACTCCTGTTTCTCAATTCTAGCCAGATCCATGAAGTGTACTGGTCAGATTTGTTTAATAAACTTGGGTGCCTCTTTAGTTTTTGCTTTCAGTGTCCTATGTGCTGCTAAGAATATACTTTGTACATTGTTTTCAGTTCTTTAAAAATAGGATGCTTCCTTATTTTTTTCATCTAGAAGAGACAGCTAAAGCAAGCTTTGGAGACAATAAAGTACAAAATCTGCTTATCATTTTGAACTTTCAGCTGATTGAAGCATTGACTTTCAGGTTATGGTAAACTCTTGTGAAGGAAGGGTATGCCAAATGTTTTATATCTGTGGAATTACTATTGCTGTTTTTTGTAGTACTGGGGATTGAACCCAGGGGAGCTCTACCACTGAGCTATATCCCAAGCCCTTTTTACCTTTTGAGACAGGGTTTCACTAAGTTGCCCAGGCTGGCCTTGACTGGGATCCTCCTGCCTCAGCCTCCTGAGTAGCTGGAATTATAGGTGTGCACCTGTTTGGGGATTACTGTAAATTTGAAAAAACATACATCACCTATATCTGTGGAATTCTTAAGTGATAAGTTTTCAGTCAGCTGATAGAGACGGACACCACACACACACACACACACACACATACACCCCTCTGAGTGGAAAAAGGAGACAAATGAACCCAGTTGTTATTTGAGTATTGTCACCCAAGCATATTTCAGTGATCCCTGGGTTCAGATGCATTGTTCCATATGAGGAGCTGTGTTTATAAATAAGATACTCTTGTATTATGCTGTTATCTACTCATAGAGCTATGGAGATTTTTGGAGATGAAAAGATAACATCAATTCCAGTGTTTCCCACTTTTCTGATTAGAAAACTGAGGCCCAGACATGTTGAGTAAATTGTCCAGAGTGGGATATTAAATGGCAAAGCTAAATCTTGAATCTCCTTTTCTACAGCTTGAACTGTTGGTTTGCTAGGAATGTTTAGTAATCACAGAAATCAGAAAAATAAAACACATTCTCGAATGCAAGTTGACAAGACTATTAGAGATGTTATTAAAGTTATAAAGGTATTTCAAGATAACATTTTAATTTCATTCTAAATTCTTATATCATCCATTTAGCAATGGTTGCAGCATGCAAAATATGTGCTATTAGATAATTATAGTAACATTAAGAGTAAAGTTCAGGAAAAGTTAGTTATAACTGTACAAAACTATATTATAGCCATATAGTATGTATGAATGTATGTGTATACCCATGTAATAAGGAACTTACTATAAGTTTAAAGTGCTTACTTGTTCAGAACAACAGAAGGTAATACCAGTAAGAAGTTTGGTAAGCTGGGAGTGATGGTACACGCCTTTAATCCCAGCTACTCAGGAGGCAGAGACAGGAGGATTGCAGGTTTGAGGCCAGCCTTAGCAACTTAGTGAGACCCTCTTTCAAAATAAAAAACATAAAAAGTGCTTGGGGTATAGCTCAGAAGTAGAATGCCTCTGAGTTTAAACCCCAGTTCCCTCCCCCCCAAAAAAGAAAAATTTGCTCTGAATTTAGTGTGTTTGCAGTGGTATCTATATTTGACCTGTTTTTGTGTGTATCTCACTGTTCTTGTCAGTATGCCTGCTCTCATTACCAGTAAATAGTATATAAACACCTTTCAGGATATACCTGTATATGTACACACTGTTTTATAAAATTGATATCATCCCAAACTTCAGTAACCTTTAAACGTGTTTTGTATGATTTGGAGTGTTTCTTCACTGAAGAAGCCAGATGTGATTTACGGTAAGATTCTTACTACAACATTTATCAGTAAGAGTAATAATGGCAGCTAACATTTATATAGCAGTTAACCGTGTGCCAGTTACTGCTCTCTATGAACTTTATATTTCTTAACAACAGCCATAGGTAGGCACTAGTATTCTCATTTTACAGATGAGGAAACTGAAACAGGAAAAAAGTACAAATAACTTTCCAAGGCTAGACAGACTGGTGTGCAGCAGGTGGACACAGCCTCATTGGCTGGTGCCCCTCGCATTCTAAACAGTACTGCCCATGCTCTTGCTACTTGCAAGAGTGATTTTCACAGGGGCCTGAATTTTAATTTGTAATCATAGCTATGATATTTAAATATAATTTTTAAGTTTTACTTAAAGAACAATGTACCTCAATGCCTTTTCCCCAATGCTGGAGTTTGAACCCAGGGACTTGCACATGCTAAAACATGCAATCTGCCACTGACCTGTACTCCAGCTAAAAATGTCTTTTAAGAGTGTATTTCAGCTTTGGAGGATAGTTACGTTGGGTGATTTCAGTTAACTTCCATGAAAAGTTGGACTTTGTAAAGAAGTAACTTGTAGTTTAGGTCTGATACAGGTGCTGCAAAGTATGTTCTCAAAGTATGTTTAAGAAATTACATATTTATCTACTAAAGCCCTTTTAAAATACTATGATTAAAAGTTAATACTATTTCTTGTTGCCAGAAGAGGTATTTGACATTCTTTGAGAGTTTTATCTGTGCAGTTGCTGATCCCTGATATTAATTGGAAGGATGCAGTAGAACCTGTCAGTACATTTAAACTCTTACTAACCCAGTAAGCTGTTCAGATAAACTGGAAGCTCGTTTAGTGTGAATTAATGTGCTTAAAATTCAGGTGATTGGCTGCCTGGTACTGCCTTATTTAACTGTCTTACACACTTAAAGCATTTTTCATTGTTAATTGGTGTCAGATTTCTGCTGTTGGAAGATATACAGAAAATAAGAAGATATTATATAGAGTCTCCAGAATCAAGTTTTAAATTCTCTTAATTACATTAGTACAATTTAGAATTCTGAACATGCCTAGTTTTACTTGTTAAATGCTTGCTGACAGTGACAGACATTTTATGAATGAAGTATAGGTATTTTTTAATTTAGGTACAAAGGGCAATGCCTGGAACCTTTTCAAGTATTGGTCTTTCTTGGTAAAGGCCTGCACAGGTTGAAGACAGCACTATCTTTGGTCATGCTCAAACTTTGCTCCTGCAACCCATTTTTGTCAGCTCATTTCTACAAAGAGATGGTCATGATTTTTATAAATACTTGTCAAAAAAT
Source organism: Glis glis (assembly GCA_004027185.1). NCBI lineage: Eukaryota > Metazoa > Chordata > Mammalia > Rodentia > Gliridae > Glis > Glis glis. The sequence continues at coordinate 78,323 of PVJS01002824.1, forward strand.
AAAATCTTAAAACTCAAATACCAGAAATTTGTAATCTGACTTTCATCGAAAAACTTTTTGCCAGCCCCTTTCCTTAGAATGCTGTTTTTTTTTTAGCATTCTTCAATCTTCCTCAGCATAGGATTTTGTATTCTTGATGCTATCATATAGTTTTCCCTTCTTCCCCCAAATATCACTTGTGTACTTTTTGTCTGATGAACCTTCAGACCAACTAATTTAGCCAGTCTTAGGAAGATTGTGGTTTATGCTTTCTCTACACAGTGGTCAAGCTGAGAACTGAAATGATCAATGGCTGTTTTGTGATGATGGTGGAATCCAGTGAGACTTGGGGCTGGACATAGGGAGGCTCTGACCCAGCATGCTGCAGGTCTAGTTTCTTTCTCTGTTCACCCCTTCCTTTTCCCAACTCCCCACTTTTTCCTCTCTCCTTTCCATTCTTGGTGATGGGATGGGTGAAATGAGGAGTAGGAGGGTGTGGTAAGAAAAAAAGCATGAAGAAGAGGTAAGAGATACCTACTAAGAGTGTATTCCATTTCCTCCCTTCCTTGCAGTTGTCTCCCTCCCTCCAACCTCCCTTGAATTAGGGAAATAAAGCTGAGGTCAGAAGGACCTATGTGTTCCAGCTGCTGCTTAGCTGCTATTTTTGGCCTGGCCCTACATCAGGCTGGCACCAGGCCATTATGGCATAGGGCCAACACTTTGTGGGACTGCTGGCAAATGTCAAAAACTTAAGTTTCATTGAAGTGAACTAAGTTTCAGACATTCTGTGCCATCATGGTACTCTTATTTACCTGTACTTTTTTGAAATACAGTGTGCATGTTTTTTAGAAATGATTGATTTTTTAATAGTGATCATAAATTCTGAATCTTGAAATATGTAATATATACTTCATTTTATATAAGAGAAAGATTTAAAAATTGCTTTATCACAGCTGGGTGTTGCACACCTGTAATCCCAGTACTTGGGAGGCTGAGACAGGAGGATTGCAGGTTCAAGGACAGCCTCAGCACCTAGTGAGATCCTGTTTCAAAACAAAACAACAACAACAACAAAAGCCTGGGGGGTGTAACTCAGGTAGAATGCCCCTGGGTTCAATCCTCAGTGCCCCCCACCATGTGCACACACACAAAAATTGCCTTCTCAGGTCAGACACATATCCAGCTCAGTAATATTGGTTTTGTGGTGGCATCAAGAGGTGTGAGATATATCTTATTTGATATGCCTTGGCATTTTAAAAATTGCCATTGCTATTGAAGCTGTGGAGTCTGAATAGCTTTATATAATTATAGGTGTCATCAGACATTTAAAAAAGCATGCAGTTTTTTCTATATTTGTCAGGATTCTCTTTGCTAACACATTTTGTAGGTTTAGGTTTGGTTAATGTTTACTATTCTTGTAGGGAGTAGCTAAGTTTCAGTGGAAATACCAGAATATGGGTCCAGATTCTGTGCATACTATAGCCAGCCTTATGTAGATTGTAACTTTTGGATGCATAGGTGAATTTACTTGATTATTCCATTCAAAATGAAAATTTTGTATTTGTTCATGAGTAAATTTTGGGAAGAAGTAAAAAGAATGTCACAGTATAAATTTATCTTAGGAAGAGACCATGGTAAGAATAGAATTTATGTTCTTTTTATAATGGTACATAGACAAGCTGAGAGTATGTTAGGGATGATTTGTGGTATACTGTGGACTGCCCTGTGAATAGGAATAGGAACAGGGATGATTATTGGCTTATTCAATGAGAAGTGGTGTAATGTACTTAGATCTGTTGAGTGTCAGGATAACATTAACACATTGATCTGATGCAAAAGTAATAGCACAAAATAATTGGCTAAAATAACTAGAAATATAATCAAATTTATTTTGTCTTTAAGGTATTATTAGATGAATTCTGAATTTACTGTGAAAATAAGAAAGCTTAAGTTGAGTGATTTAGTGAAAGATGAATCGCTGGTCTAATAGCTTACAGAAGACAGATGTAGTTTATTTACATTTTTACATCTTTCTGATAAGAGAAAGTTGGACAGTTTGCTGATTTTGATCCAAGAATATTTTATTTCTTTTACTTAGGGTGAAACAAAAAAATCATTAGGAAATATAGAATATCTTGAGAATAGAGCAAGTGCGTTGAACTGTATGACATTGTAGTAACTATACTATATGGTATCTTTCTGCAGTAGAGGTTATGATAGTTATTATTTTTTTATGTTTTTATTGGTGCATTGTAATCTCACATCACAATGAGTATCAGTTTGGTGTTAACATACATGCACACAGCTCTTGGTGTCCCTCCCCCCCCGCCTCCCCCCCCACATGTAGCACTGAGAATGATGTTGGTATAATCTCATATGTACACATTGTTTATGACAGTAATTCCATAGAT
>PVJS01002825.1:0-80731 GCA_004027185.1 Glis glis
AAAAAAAAAAAAAAAAAAAAAAGCTGCAACTATGTGTCAAGTATGTGCTACTTGCTTTATGTACATTGGAAAACTTAAGTTTTAGAGTAACTGAATTGGTGTTTTCTGGGTCGTAGGAACCCTACCCCCAAGAATGACGTGTGTGTGTGTGTGTGTGTGTGTGTGTCCTTACTTAGACCAGACTCCGGGCGTGCTTGCATAAGGGTGGAGGTGAGGAGAGGGAAGACCAGGGGTCTGCATTTGATAAGGCCCCAGGCTATTCTGTGTGCTGAAGTATGAGAGTCACTGAGGCGGCAGATCTTATTATCCCCATTTGGCAGATGAGGAAATCGAGGCTCCAAAAGTTTTAGGAACTCAGCCACGCTCAGTCGTTAATATCTTACCCCTAATTCCATGCATCAGGCCCATGGGTCTGCTAGTGGTTCCCTGGGCACCCTGTCCTGTCTCAGAGCCTCTGAGCCTACATAGGGGTCCTTCCACCTTGCACAGTGGCCTGCCCACTCTGCTCAGAAGGCGCCCTGTCCTTGAGTTCTCCCAGGATGCCCTCCCACCCTCCCCTTCCCCAGTGGGTTAGACTTCAGTCTGCTTGCAACCTAGGGCTATCCTGATCTGTTTGTGGCAAATCTTTCCCCCTGTATGCCCAATATCTGGCACCTGGTAGGACTATTCTGCCCATTACTCAAGGGGTAGTGGATTCTGAGCAGCAGGATCAGCCATCAGGGTGATTGTGTGTGTGTGGGGGGGGAGGGTGAGCTGAGCCTCGTGGGATGAGGAGAAAACCAGGATAATGCACCCTTTTGTGCTGCTAGCAGGTCCCCCCACCCCCATCATCATCATTGGTAGTTTGCAACAGAATGTCCACAGGATCCATGACTATGGAGTTTGTGAGTCTATCCCTAGGCTCAGATAAGGCCCAGGATCAGATTCATTTCAGCAGGCATTACCCCCATTACTCCCAGAACCTACGAGGTGAATAGGTGCAGCAGATGCATCTAAAGGTGAACAGGCCCTGTCCTGCCCTTGGCAAGGGGACCTCTAGCTGTGTGGAGGAGCTTTCTATCAGATTGTTTAAGCATTTTTCATATGTACTTAGTTGTATTCTCAAAGGCTCAAAACTTAAAAAATTATCCAAGTAAAATTGAGGTCTTAAAGGTTGAAACTAGTGGAATTTAGCCAGAAATCCCTTTTCAATGCAAATGAGGTGATCTCTAGGGAAGAGGTAAGAATTGAGAGGGATTCAGAGCCTGTTCCAGGGGATGAAAGTCAGCCTGGCCTGCTGCCACTGTGGCGAGGAGGGAGGGATTGCGAGGCGGGGAGCCCCTGGTTTACTCCGGGGCTGGGCAGGCAGGTCCCAGTGTCAGCAGAGTGCCTCCCAGGCAAAGCTGTTTTTAAGGGACTCCTGGGACGCTGGGAACTGGTGGTGGGGATGCTGACCCTGCATGTCACACAGCAAGACATGTGGGAACTGGTGGGTGAGGTGCTCCCTAGACAGAGTGTGCGAAACCAGGGTTTTCTTGAACCATCCTTAGTGGTCTGTATTTGAATGTTTTTTCTCTTCATCTGCATGCGGTTGATGATGAACTATGAGGCCGAAATTTATGCTAGGCAAATTGAGTTGTGTTTGTAGGAAAAGTGTATTGCCACCAGAGTGGACATTTTTTCCTGGTGTATGTGTGCACAGGGGCGGGGGGCTGGGTCCCTAAAATCTATTCCTAGGGCAACACCAACCTTCTGGCAGAGCCAATGTCTGGGTGCGATGGTATGGGTTAGCTCAGATGTGCAAGTGGTGACAGGTGCCAGCACAGGATGGATGCCTTGGTGAAGATGGCCTGTCTCTGTCCTGATTGCTGGGCTGTCTAGGAGCAAGAGGCCCTGCCAGGTGCAGACAGTTTTGAGACTCGATAGGCTCAAGGCTGCTGGCAGTCCTGATCTCTGTGCCCTGGATGGAGTGACTCACCCGCCTTAGCTGCCCATGCGCTGTCACCAATTCTTCCAGAAGGGGGAAGGAAGGCCAGGGTGTGGGGTGTGGAGGAATGAGAGCCAGGTGAAGGGCTTAGGACTCTATTTATGGGCAGCTCTGAGCTAGGCATTAGAAGGAGACATTTTAGCATGGAGTGGGGGGTCAGCTCCAAAGACCTTTCACCCTTGAGCTATTTGCTCCTAAAACTTTCTTCTGCTTCTGAATTCCGCATTTGCTTTGCTAAAACATAATAAAATACCGGTCTCAACCCCTGTAGCTCTTTATGAGGGAACGACTCTCCAAGGGCACCGTTGCATTGCCAGTGAGATCTTGGGGCGGAATCCCAAGTGCGCTCACTCTGAAATGACCCGAGGGCCTCTTTCTTTGCAAAGTGCAGGTGGACTCTGCGGGTCAGTGAGAGAGTGGGTGGCCCTAGAAGCTCACCGCTCCGCCCATGGAGGTAATTTCTGATAAATTTGTGGCCTTTCATTTTCGCCAAATTCCTTGATGGAGACTTGAAATTGGTTTTCTTCTCCCAGTGCATCTTTTCTGACGAACTTGAATTGCCGGCATTTCTGGCATAACCTAATGTGCTGTCTTGCCGCCCACACCGTTTTTCATAATGGGGAAAGGTGAGAAGCCGCCACTGCGTCCCAGGGGAGGCTTTCGAGCCCTGCCTCGATCAGCGCGGGAGCGTGTTGATGGAGCAGAAAGCCGGGATCCACTCCAACACAGAGTGAGAACGGGGGGCGTGGGGTGTGCAGGGGAGCCGGGTGCCAGGGGTGCAGTGTGGCAAGGCGGGGGTCTGAGTGTTAGACGTTACGAGTGATTTCTCATGAATGTGAAAGTTTGAGAACCACCATAAATACTCGTTTCATGGGGGAAAATAAAAGAGCTAAAGAGAGGAAATCTCTTTAAATCTCCAAGACTGTCACTTACTTCAACTTCTACTGCCCTCTCTCTCTCTTGAAGACAGACACATGCCCCTCTCCCCAGCTGCACTGCCCCGTACTCAGTCCCCTGACAGGCTCTAAGAATTGCACACCTTGCCCTGGCTTGGACAGTTCCCACTGCAGACTCTGTCCCTGTCTTCACATTGACACACGGGATTTAAAGACCTAACCTACAGATACCTCCTCTGGAAGCCTGCCCTGATTCCACCTCAGGCGGCTGCCACACCTCTTGCCTCTGTGTGTGTCTTTCTCTTTGTTTAAGCTAGAGTGTGAGGGTTGAGTCATGTCAAGAGTTCTAGGCAGTATTTCTGGCGCTGGCTCCCTCATGTTGTTCTGGGAGTCATTTGATGACATTTCCTCTCCTGCCGTCTTTCTGCAGCCCCGGGTTTCCACCCCAGCCCCACCTCCTGATCGCCCCCAGCACATGGCCACAGCCAGCCCAAACCCTGGCACCCAGGGGCCACTGTCTAGGGGTCTGTGAAATGAAGGGACCGCTCTCCCTGGATTTGGGCCGGCTGCACCCGCCCAGGCTCCGTGGCTGTCCCCGAATGCCCTGTGGTTGCTAGAAGCTCTGGGTGTGCCAGTTCTGTGAATCTCTGATGAAAATAGCGTCAGAGCAGTATGCTAATCAGGGAAAGATTGTCTTTATAGACTACAGCTGATAAGATGATTTGCATATTCTGGTTCATTGTTGTATTTCCAGTACGTTACATTACCCCTTAAGGATCTGGGGCTGAGTAGCCGGCAGGAAGATTTAGCAGAAAGGGGCCATCGGGCTATCGAGAGCAGGCCAGGACCCAGAGAACACAGCCGGGCTGGAAGCTGAGAACTCGGGGAGGGAGATACTCTAGGTCAGTATGAGGAAGGGCTTGGACTGTCTGAGCTGCTCAGAACTGGGTGGTTTCCCCTGGAGGTGGTGAGTTCCCTGGCATTGGAGGTATGCGAGCAGAAGCCAAAGGAGCTCTCTCCCAGAGGGGTGACAGAGGCTGGGGTGAAGGTCTCACGCATTCCAGTTCCAGGCAGGAGTCATTCCTGCCCAGTAGTGCTTTCTCTTTGCCAGCCCTGGGATGCCTACACTTTTGACAATGTAGAATTGTCAATTAGGTTCTTCTGGCTGTTATAACAGATCAACACAATGTGGTGGCCTAAAGCAATAGAAATTTATTATCTCATGGTTCTGGAGGCTAGAAGTCTGAATTGAGGTATCAGCAGGCCCTGCTTCCTCTGAAGACTCTAGGGAGGACCCTCCTGGCTCCTTCCAGCCTCTGGCGGCTCCTGGTGATCTTTGGCTGTGGCCCCCTCATGGTGTCTTTGTCTTTGCCTCTGTCTTCTCATGGCCTCCTTCCTTTTCTGTCTCTGTGTCCTGTTCTCTTTTTTTTTTTTTTTTTTTTTTTTTTTTGCGGTACCGGGGATTGAACCCAGGGGCGTTCTACCTCCGCGCTACGCCCCCGGTCCTATTTTTTTTTATACTTTATTTTGAAACCGGGTCTCACGAAATTGCAGAGGGCCTCACTAAGTAGAGAGAGAAAGAGACAGGGAGAGAGAGCGAGAGAGAGCTGAGGCTGGCCGCGAACTCGGATCCTCCGGTCTCCACCTCCCAAAGTACTGGGATTACAAGCGTGCGCCACCACGCCCGGCTTCCTGTTCTCTTTTTATAAGGACACTGGTCAATGGATTTAGGGCCCACTCTAAAGATCCTTAACTAGGTACATCAGCAAAGGCCCTATTTCCAAATGAGGCCACATTCTGAGGTTCCAGTGGACATGAGTTTTTGGAGACACTCTTCAGCCCAGTACAAATAGGTATAAGAAGTGTCACCAGGGCAGCGGGTGTATTTTCTCATGCTGTGCCCCGGGAAGGTCTACATTCCTCCTGCTCCAGCCTTCCTACGTGTATAGATTGGAGTAGAAGAATGTTTCTAACCAGGGCTGGGGAGGGGGCCCAGCTGGGAGGTGAGCAGATGCTGCCTTACCTCGCATGCCCTTGCACCCCTGAGGTTGGCCTCAGCCTAGAGCGTGCTGGTCAGGGTCCTACCTCCAGGGCCACTGCACTTCTCTGGGTATCTGCCTCTAGGCCACTCGGCCCCACACAGCAGCTCTGGAAATGCATCTCTGCCACCTTCTGGGAGTGACAAGTGTGAGGATCACACTGAAGTCCATCACCACTTTTGTTCTAAGGCTGAGCTTTGGGCGGACACTCCTGCCAGTGCTGAGCAGAGTGGGGACACAGAGGCAGGCCCATTCCTGGGAGGCCCAGGATGCCTCTGATGGGGGCCACCTTGTTGAGCATTCTGGAACTGCACCAAAGTCTCTGGCTCTCCCAGCGGCCTCCCCTCCTCCATGGCCGGCCCTGCACTCAAGGCCACCTGCCTTGTGATGATGCCCTCCTGCCCCTGGCTCTCTGCCCACCTTCTCTGGGGCGTTCCCCTGTGACCACTCTTGCACATCTAATCCTCTCCTGGCATCTGCTTCTCAGAGGAACTGGACTAAGCTGGGGATGCCTGCCTCAGCCTCTCATCCAGCAGATGGACCATTCCGAGAAGCCTTCTAGAGAGTTCCTTGGTTGCCCACAGCAGCTCAGCAACACACCCTATGCCACTTTTCCTTCTGCTTTCGCCCCCCCCTTCTGTGTCCTGGGTCACCCCTCTGCCCTCGAGCAAGCTCTGCCTTTAGAGAAGCCTGAACAAACACAGCCAGCGACTTATTTGGAGGAGCCCTGGACACCCTCTTTCATGACGCTGTGTTTCTATATGGAGTCGTGGACATGTAGACCCGGACACAGCTTTGTTTTCCAGATGGGACAGTGTCAGCCCAGGGAGACTCAGACACTGTGCTTGGCCATTTTCTATAAAGCGGGGAAAGAGGGAAGGGTGATGCAGCCTTGCAGTTTTCAATTTCCTTTTGTCAAGCAGGATTCTAGGTTGTCCCTTATGTTTCTTTCCCTCTTTGCTGTGTTTCTGTTTTTGCTCTCTTCTGTTTAGCCCTCTCTTCTCCCTCCACATATTACCTTTCTAAGACAGCCTCCCCACACACTCCTCCTTTAAATCCATCCTCTGTAGTGGGTGATCTGGTCACTAGTATTCCCCCCACCCCCGTGGCTTCTCACTCTGGGGGGACTTTCTTTTTCCAGGTGGTTTTAGATCTGCCTTACACCTGCTGCCTGCTCTTTCCTGTTTCCTCTGCAGTTTCCCCCAAATTGTACTTGTTCTCAGCACTTGCTCTCACTAAGAGTTAATTTTTCTCCTTCCAGGTAATTTGAGATTTGGGAGAATCTCTGTCTCCTAGTTGTATAAAGGCTATATTTTATTTTATTTTTGAGAGGGTATTGGGAACTTGGGATGTATATAGCTTCCATTACTTTCACCACTCAGAATCCCCCTTGCCCCTGACATTTTTGCTTCCCTTTTCATGTGATGTACTTCTCACACCAGAATGCAGTCCTCTGACAGTGATGTTCTGAAGCCGGCTCATACAAGCTCACAAGAGCCAATGTTAAATTTTCAGGAATTTTTTCAAGCTAGCTGACTTCATCTTGGGAGATTGAAATTGGCAACAATGGGCGTCTTCACACTGTGGATAACTGCAAACTCTACAACTGGGGCCTTCCCCGCCCCCAGGTTCTTATTAAACTTTCATAGACACAGTGAACTGTTCACATTCATGGCTCTGCACTAGCCCTCACTTCCTGAGCCCCCCCCATGATCACTGCATTGCTTTGCTCATAGGAAACCCTAGCGAATATTAAGTGCATGTATAATACCTAACCAGCATTCCAGAGACTTATTGCTGTGTAACAAACCACCCCAAACTTAGTAACAAAAATCCCTACCATTTATTATGCTGAGAGATCCCATGGATCAGAAATTCAGACAGATCACAGCCGATGACTGGCCTCCATTGGGAGGACCTGATGGGCAGGGTCTCAAGGCTGAGCCTCGCTGAAACTGTTGACCACAGGACCTGCATGCAGCCTCTCCATGTTGACTTGGCTTATTGTGTGCAGCCAGGTTTCAGGAGGGAGAATCCCAAGAGAGAACCCTGAGACTGCATGTTGCAAGAAAGCCAGGAAACGGCTGCACAGCCCTCATGAAACCTTGTCTTAGAGGTTGCATAGCACCACACTCACCAGGCTTTAGAGCTCAGAGTAGTCACAAGTCCGCTCTGACCCAGGAGGAGGGATGTAGACCTAACTTTTCAAGGGGAGAAGTGTCTAAGAGTTTTGGTGTCATGTTTTTAAATTACCACAAATTACCACATGGTGATGCACACTTGTAATCCCAGTACTTGGGAGACTGAGATAGGAGGATCACAGGTTCCCGGCCAGCCTCAGCTACATAGTGAGGCCTGCCACAATTTAGTGAGACCCTGTTTCAAAATAAAAAATAAAATAGGGCTGGGGGTGTAACTCAGAGGTAGAATGCCCCTGGGTTCAATCCCCAGTACCGTAAAATAAATAAATAAATAAATAAATAAATAAATAAATAAATAACCACAAAGGTAGCCAAGGAGCTGCATTTATTGAGCACCTACTCTGTGCAGACACTGTGTAGATTACCTCTACTTCTTCACAACTACCTTGTAGGTATTGTGTTTATTTCCACTTTGCAGATGATGAAGCTGAGGTTCAGAGAGGTTAAGGGGCCTGTCTAAAGTCACACAGCCATTCATCGTGACCCTTCCATTAGGACTTATTTCACTCTGTGGAGGGTGCTGTCATTTTTGTTAGGCTAGGGGAGACAAGGATAACGAGACCCAGGCTTGCTTCAGAGGACACAGAACAAACTCGGCCTGACATGCACGCATCCCTGGGGCATCCTAGCATCCAGCCAACTGGGGTTGGGTGTGAGCAGTCTCTTTACTGTTCCTAAAAGCCAGTCAAGGCAATTTGTGCTGAAAGTGCTGAGCAATTGCTCTTGTCCAGGCTAATTCTGCTTCATAACCTCAAGTCTGAAGTCAGTAGTGTGGAGTACTTTAAATTAGCTGTAAAATTTCAATCCAATTGCTAAACTGCCTAAATTATCAAGTTTGCTCATTGCTAGTTGAATGCATGCATAATTAATTTTTCTAAAGTCTGGACTAAAAGCTGCTGAAATCAGATCTTTTTCTTGAATTAGATTCAAGTGTCATAGGAAGTCTTTGGTTCTCTGATGTAACTCAAAGCAGCACACCAAGTTGCAAGAATTCTTAGTTGAGACCTGTCTTTGGGAGGGAGATGAGTTAGAGGACTGAGTTGTTTTAAAATTCAAATTATGTTCTTACTAATTGAGAGATAGGCCTTGTCTCCATTAATGACAAATGTGAATCATGGTGTGGTCCTGACTGTTAATATTGTTATCAGAATTAACGGATAACATTTGCTAAAAGCTTTCTAGAATGTAAGCTCTTTAAAGACAGGGATATCTGTCTGTTTTTTCCCCAATATGTAGAATAAATAGCAGTTGGTCCATAGTAGGCACTCAATAAATATGACTCGAATGCCTATGTTGCCTAATGCCGTCATAAGAGCAACCCTATGAGGCAGAAGCTTTTGTTCTCATCTTACAGATGAGGAAACTGAGGCTGAGGAAGACTTGTCTTTTCCAGGGTTCCACCATCAGGAGGCTGTGTGATAGTCAAGGCTGGAGTCCAGACTTTGAGCCTCTTTGCGCTCTGCTTTCCCTTGAGTGTATAGACCAACATTCATCAAAGTTTGTGAGGTGTTTTTGAGTTGAAAATCCATTCTGTCTGATTTTGGTGGGTGTCATTGGTAGTTTTTGTATTAATACAGCAGCCCATCATGTTTTCCTTACTCTACACTAGTGCCATGCAATAGAATGTGCTGTGGTGAGGAACTGTTCTTATCTCTGCTAATACGGTAGCTACAAGCCATGTGTGGCCAGTGAGCGAGTACTTGAAATGGGGCAAGTACAACCAAGGAACTGAATTTTTTTAACTTAGTTTGAATTCATTTACATTTACTGTAGCTCCCATGGTGGACAGTCCAACTATGTAGTGTGTGTGTGTGTGTGTGTGTGTGTGTGTGTGTGTGTGTGTGTTTATGGTACTGGGGATTGAACCAAGAGGCATTCTACCTCTGAGCTATGCCCTCCAATCTCCCCCACTTTTTATTTTTTGTTTTGAAACAGGGTCTTGCTATGTTGCTAAGAGTCTCACTACGTTGCTGAGGCTGTCCTTGAACCTGTGATCCTCCCGTCTCAGCCTCCCCAGTACTAGAATTACAGGCTTGTACCACCATGCCTGGCAGCTACATAATTGAAAAGTACCAGTAGGTTTCTGGTCTCTTAAAAGTCATCTTTTGTCGAGTGTGGTGGCACATACCTGTAATCCCAGTACTTGGAAGGCTGAGACGAGGTTTGCAGGTTAGTGAGGCCCTCAGCAACTTAGTGAGAACCAGTTTCAAAATAGAAAATAAAATAGGGCTGGGGGTGTAGCTCAGAGGCAGAATGCCTCTGGGTTCCATACCCAATACATAAAAAAGGTCATCTTATTTTGCCCTCCTTTTAAAATATTTTCTTTTATAGGCAGATATGGAGACCCAAGAGGAAAAGAGACATCCCAGGGGCTTGCAATAGATTAATCATAGACATGGGCTAGGATCTCAAGGTCCTGCCTCCCACACTGACTCTTTCACTTTATCGTATGGTTTTTGCTGCCTTACAAATTTAGTTCCCCAATTCTCAATAGTCTTTCAATTTTCAAGAAAAAAATCCTTTTTTTCTCTTTTGGTTGACTACGTTTTGATCCTTTCTCTGACCTTCTTATTTCTGAGCCAAAGAAATAAAACTCAAAAGGAAGTGACAACTCAGTCTGTCCAGCCTTGGTGGGCCTTGGGCTACTGCGCAAGCTCCTGTAAACCACAGTGCTCCGTTGCCAGGTACCTGCGGCCGTGCCTCGTCATGGCTAGCAGGATTGTACTGATAAGCACCACCACATGGTGGACACCCTCCCCTCCCGGCCAGCTCGTCTTGTGCTGAGCAGGTGTCTTGTCCAATGAGGTGCTGTTATCCCCATTTTACACATACAAAAATCAAGACCCAGAAAGATTAGCATGAGGCAGATTTAAGGCAAGTGCTGACTGATTTCAGCTTTGGGCTCATCTGTCTTCTCTGGGTTCTTCTCTCCCAGCACTGTGTCCTGTCTGTTGTTCCAGGGTATCTGGAGACTCTTGGCTGCAGTGATAGAAAAGCTGCTCCGAGAGGCATAGGCCATCAGGAAGTTGATGGGCTCACAATGAGAAGTCCTAAGGAAGGGTGGGATTCAGGGCCAACTCAATCCTGTAATCAGCCAACCTATCTACGAGCCACATGGATACTTTTAAAATCCCACAAAAATGTTTTGGCTTCATTTTAAAATAAGAAGAAAACAACTTGTGGGTTAGAGAAAATGTTGTGATATGTAATATTAATATATTCATCTTTTTACCAATGCAGTAGTAAAATATATAATTTAGACATATATGTGTATGTGTGTGTATTTTAATGGATGAAGGGGCTCAGAAAGGCAAAAATACCTGGACTCACTCAAGTCATAATGTAGCCCTCTTTAGTAACTCCAGCTACCCTTTCTTCATAGTTCATTGGCCCAAATTTTCCAAGCACATGCCTTTGGGGAATTGTGTGTTCTCATTGGCTTATTCCTGAGCCAATCACAATCAAGGAAAATGGGCTGAAGCACAATTGGTTTGGACTAATGCATCAGTATCCCATGTAGCACAGCTTCTGTCCAATGGGAGAGGCGAGCCCCAGTGAAAACCCATCTTTCTGTAATTTAAGAGGAGGATGGGTGCTGTGTAGTAGACCTCTAGTGTCCACTCTGTCTAGTTAAAAATGTCAGTGAGCAGAGAATGTTGAAGCCATTAAGGGTCAAGGACAGCCATGCCTTTCAGGTCTGGTTCTATAATCTCATCGGGGTGGGGAATTGTTTGTAATTTAAGGAGGGCCCAGCAGTGAGTGCCCTTGCTGAGGCTGAATGGCAAGAGTCAGCCTAGAGATACATAAGAGCAAAAGAAATGTTAAGTTCTATGGCCTTTTCTATGAAAATTATTACTCTTTATTAAAATAACAGCATAAACCTGAATAATCTCTATTTTCTCTTTTTATAAATAAAGGGGCACACAATTTTGGAGCACATTAAAAATGTAAATATCAGTTTCAAATGAATTCCTTTGCTCATTAAACCTCAGCTCCTCAGTCTCTGTTTAGATGAACTTTAGTGTTAGTAGCAGGTGTGTATAGGACTTACCCTTTCCTACCTGCGTGGTTTCTTGGAATCAGAAACCTTTAGGATTTCACTGTGAGTTCTCAGATCGAGAGAGAACATGGTTGGGATAAGAACAAAGTGGTTGGTGTGTGTCTGTGTGTGTGTGTGTGTGTGTGTGTGTGTGTGTGTGTGTGTATTTTTGTGTGTGTGTGAGTTGTACATACATATGCATGCATACACACACACACACACACACACACACACACACACACATGTCCTTTTCAGCTGCACAGGGGAAGCTGGGAAATCTGCAGGTAAGAGAAGTTGGCTGGTAGGGAACCCCTACCATTGTGTAGCAGACCCTTGCTCTTTCCTCATTGGGAAAATACCTCCAGAAGTAGTTGCAGGAGGTGCTGGAGGCAGGGCAGTGTGCAAAGGGTGAGAGGTAAGTTCCATTTCAGGTGCGGTTCTGATCACACACAGAGCAGAGCACACAGTACAATCACTCTGAGAAAAGTCAAGTACAGGGCGCGTCTAATAGAAGGGCTTTGAAAAAGCAATGAATGTAGTTTTTGTGTAAAGGAGAAAGAAAGAAAGGTGTTGCCACCTAAAGTGGTCAATTTCACAGCAAGTTCAAATATTTGCTGCCAACTGGTTCTTGGAGCTGATAAAACCCTAGCTAGTGCCCCGAGAAAGCTCTGACCAGGAAGGGAATCCAGGGGTATGTTGTAGACAGCGAGCTGCTTAGGTAATTAGCTACCCCTCTTTTAAAAATTTGTCAGTGTCTTCATAGATGTGCCTTTAAGGCACCTGGGATAGCAGCAAAAACCCGGGTCCTTCCAGGCAGTGGGTTCAGAGTCAGCCAGCTTCCAGTTCCCCTTTGCTGAAGTTCCGCTAGTCTTCACCCTCCTTTCTGGTAAAATGAGGCTAAAATTAAAACTGTTTTTGGGTCCCCAGGGTACTTTTAAACAAGTAAATTATTATTGTTGTATCTTATACCTTGTAACTTTTCAATCTATTCTGATTGCTACTTGTAATGGTGCTTAGGGGAAAGATACATTTTTTTTCTAAAACTCTGAGATGCATCCTTCTCTGATTAAAAGCTACTTGATTACACTTGGAAACAAAAAGTCTTGACGCAGATTTTTTTTTTTCAGCAAACAGTCTGGCCTCCTATGTCCAACTTCAGGCCCAATTGAGCACCTCTATTTAAGACTCTAGGCAGGTTAACTTCTCATCTGTGAAATCTGTTTTTACTTTGGTAAAATAGGGGGCTGGACTAGATGGTCTCTGAGGTCCCTTCCCGCTCATTCAGCTTATGGTTTTTGTAGTTGACCAAACCTCACTCGGGGACAGAAGCCAAGGGAAATGGCCACGGGACTTCACAGGTCATCAACCAGTGTGTGGCCCTTCAGGATCCCTGATGGTCCTCATGTTGTGTGGACGCTTCTGAGGACAGGGCAGTCACCACTGTTTCTCTGTGGTCAGGTATTGATAATGACACTAATAGACCTACATGGATATAGCTACAAAGCCCCCCAAATGCACTACTTCACATGATTGTTCTAGAGGATTCCTGAATTAGCTAGAAGAATGAATAAGAAGGTGGGAATAGTTTGTCCTGACTCTCCTGGTTTCATTTATAAGCTCTAAACCCCGGAAGTAGTGGCCTGTTTCTTGGGCACAGGGAATTATTCCCTCCAGAGCAGGTGCAGGGGTGCATGCCTGTAATTCCAGCAACTCAGGAGGCCAAGGCAGAAGGATACAGTTTGAGGTTGATCTTGGCAACATAGTGAGACCCTGTCTCAAAATTTAAAAATATAGCTGGGCACAGTGGCAAGAGCCTGTAATCCCAGTACTTCAGAGGCCTAGACTGAAGGATTGCAGGTTTGAGGCCAGTGTGTGGTAACTTAGCAAGACCCTGTTTCAAAATTTAAAAATAAAAATAAAATAGGACTGAGTGTGTGGCTCAGAAGTAGAATGCCCCTGGGTTCACTCCCCAGTCCCATCCATCTGTCCGTCCGTCCGTCCGTCCGTCCATCCATCCATCCATCCATTCATTCATCCATCCATCCATATAAAAAGGCCCTGGGTTCAACCCCCAGTACAACAAAAACAAAATCAATCAAACAAAACCAAAAACCATTCCCTCCAGCTGGTGACTGACCCATGGGGCTGGAAGAGAATGGACTCAATTCATCTGAGGCCTGTCTTCAAAACTCACAGAAACCTCTGAAGCTGTATCTTTAAGTCATCAACAAGCGGTGACCCTCACCACACTGCCTCTGTGTAGGGGTTTGCCTGGGAGGTCACCTGTTATCTCATTTGACTCTTTCAGCACCCTGCTGAGGGACGTCGCTGGCACCCCCAGAGAAAGGCCTCAGGACCTCCCCAAGAACCCCAGGAGGAAGTAGCAGTGGCAGTTCTTCCAAGCCTTGTTCTTTCTGCCTAGGGAGCCCGACTTCAGAGCAGTGGACCCTCCAGCCAGGGCTGAAGACGCGGAGCAGGTGGCAGGAAGAGGGCAGTGTGGGCAGCGGGGCTTCTAGGTGGTCTGCAGCCAGGCTGGGTGTTGATGATCTGGGCTTTCCTTTCCCTGAGTGGAGATGGAGGTGGGATGGGGGCAAGAGGAGCTGGTGACCTGGAGGGAGGACCGGGGTCCCTTTGGTGGGCATACAGCATGACAGCTGGGGCATGGGCCAATTTTGGACCCCTCTGCTGGGGCCCCCGATGGTGTCCTGGCTGCACATGAGGTGGTGCTCCCTGGGTGGAGGCGGCCGCACAGCTCTAGAGGCAAGGAGATGGAGGGGAGGTGACGGAGGGGAGGGCCTGTGTGGCGGGAAAGTCTGAGGAGGGACAGGCTGATCTCCACCAATACACACAGGGAACTGGAACCCAGAGTGGAAAGGCCCTGACCTGAGGTCCCGCGGCAGTCCGAGCCAGCTGCCGTCCCGTCTCCTGGCTCGGGCTCCTGCCTGGCCCGCTACTTATTCTCAGGGTCCTTGCAGTACCGGCCTTAGCACCCTGTGGCTCCAACCATCCTCCATTGCAGCCAGGGACTCCTCCCTGCCTCCTCCTCCTCCCTGATCCCCAGCAGCTGTCTTCCTCTCCACCCTGCCTCCCACCCTAACTCTCTGTTACAGCCACCCGCCCACCTTTTGTTTAACATCTCATTTCTTTTCTACTAGAAGACAGTATTTGAACAATTAGGATAATTGAAGTTTTTCTCCCCCACAATTCTGGCCAAAATAAATCAGCTTTTCATGGAACTGGGGCAGAATACCAGTGTCCCTGTGGGGGGCCTAGGTCCCTAGGTTGGTTTGCAGGGACCGTGGGTGACTGCAAGGGTCAAGGTGTCTTTGTTCAACCTGAGCCCTGGAGGTGAGTCCCTGTCTCCTGGGATCTGCAGGCAGGAGCCTTGCCTGCTTTCCGCCATGCTGAAGGTGAGGCCAGCCCAGTCCATTGTGTTCAGACTAAGCCCGTCCCTTCTTGCTCAGATCCTCACCATCCCACTCCCCTGCTTGCCATGCTGTAGCTCCTCATGTTCCCCAAAGTCCTTGACTCCAGCAGGATCCCCACACCTCTGAACCTGCTGTGCTCACAAAGAAGAGGGACCACTCGGCCCCAGAATACAACTGTACCTTTGGATTCTGGCTCAGCTTCTACCTCTGTGATGTTTGGGAACTTACAGAACCACCCTGTGACTCAGGTTCCCCATCTGAAAAATGAATAAGAGGACCGTGGTAGGCAGAGCAATGGCTCCTGAAGATGCACTCATCCTCACCCCAGAACCTGTGAATGTGTTACCTCACTGAGAAAGGGGCTGTGCAGGTGTGATTAAGGATTCAGAGCTGGGGAGACGGACCTGGCCCGGCCAGGTGGGCTTGATGCAATCACAGCCACCTTAGAAGGGAGCAGAAGGGTCATTTGGGGCAGTGGGGGCAAGAAGGCAGGGCAGGGTCCCAGAGGTCAGAAGATGCTGGGCCACTGTTGGCTGTGAAGAGAGAGGAAGGGGCCTCATGCCAAGGATCACAGGCTGCTTCTAGAAGCTGGAAACTGCACGGGAACAGATTCACCCCCCAAACCCCAGAAGGGCCAGGCCTAGATGACACCCCAATTTTAGCCTGCTGAGACTTCTGAGCCTATTAGACTTATGACCTCCAGAATTGTAAGACAATCATACATTTCTGTCTTTTGAAAAAGACTTTTTAAATTGTAAAAGACTCTTCCTAGAACCGTTTTAGACTCACAACAAAATGGAGAGGAAGGGTCTGGAGACCTGTATGCCCCCAGCCCCCATGTGTACATACCCTCCCCCATTAGCAGCATCCCCTACCCGAGTGGCACGCTTGTCACAGCTGATGAACCCACACTGATGCATCGCCATCACCTGAAGTCCATAGTTTACATTAGGGTGACTCTTGGTGCTGGACATTCTGTGGATTCAGATAAAGGAATGGTGACCTCTATCCATCACTATCATATTATACAGAGTATTTTTGTTGCCCTAAAAGTTCTCCATATTGGTCTCTGTCATTTGAGTTTTATGCTGCTAAGTTTGGGGTGTTTTGTTACAGAGCTGTAGGAAACAAATACCAGCCCCTACTCCTAGGTGATTGTGAAGAGTCGGACTTTAGACAGGTGCTTGGAAGAGTGCCTGCACAAAGGCGCTCAGTAGACACCTGTGGTTGTCATCATCATCATTATTGTCATGTGTCATTTAGAATGCTGTCTCCCACCTGAAACACCTCTGCTCTCTACCTCCCACCAACCCCCATCACTTGGCTGGTCTCTGTTTGCCCGTCATGACATGTGGCAGATACCCCTTCCTCCAGGCAGCCACCTCTGACTCCTCCCTCCCCACACTGGAGCCAGACCCTGCCCCCTCCAGGTTTCCACAGCAGCCTGTGCAGGCCTCCCCTGCCCACCGTCTTGGATTGTAATCTTCATTCTTATGTTCCTCTTCCTTCACATCAGACCATTCATGCAACAAGTATTCCTTGGGTGCTTACAGTGTACCAGTCATAGTCCTCAGTGTGGGGGTGAATTCCACAAAACAGATGGATCCTTGGTCCTGTGGCACTTACTTTCTATTCTAGTGAGGGAAGAAGGACAAGCAAATCAATCGGTAAATTACACAGTCAGCTGGAAGATAAAGTAACAGGGGGAAAAAAAAGAAAAAGAAAAGAAGAAAGCAGGCCATGGATGGGTATGTCGGGTGGTGGGGCGTTGCAGTTTTAAGGCCGTGGAAGCCTTTGAGCCCAGGACTGCTGTGTTCTGACATATGGCCTGAGGCAGGTATCCTGAGGACAGGGGATGGTCTGGTCTCCTGCTCCCTTGCAGCTTACTCAGACCTTACTATGCACTTGGCACTGAACAAACACGGACTGCTTTCCTGCCTCCCTATCGCGGCTGTGGGTTCTGGTTGGTGGCTATGAAATATATGAATTGTAGGGGGATGAAGGAAGAATGATCAGATTCTTGGAACATGAAGGATGCGCTCATAATTTTAATATTGAGGTCACTAAAAGAATACATTATTCACTTGGGGTGCCTATCAATTTTTCTTTTTTGTGGCAAGATATACTTTCTTAAAGCCTTATAGTTTATACTATTTTGATTAAAAATGGTGCCTTTCCATGCAAGCCCATAAGGTATTGATTTTCCCATTCTCGATGTGGCCGATGCATTGTATAGATAAGTTTCCATTCCTTCTCCATGAGGCTTTCAATGCCAGATATCTCCAGGCACATTATTACAGGGAAGCATCGATTTTTGCCGAGCACAATATGCCTTCTCTTTGAGGAAATGAAAATCATGACAAATGAAAAGCCATTTTTCAAAGTGACTTTGATTCTTGTAGTTTATGATTCAAAAGTGAGGCCTTGGAGATGGAGCCCTAAGTTTGGGTGCTAATTATTTGGCTCTCCATTTGAAGGAGCAGGTTTCTACTGTAGGCGGCTGCAGCAGGCCCCTGGAGCCCAAGGACAGCGGCGGCACTCTCGTGGCAAAGCGCTATGTGGTTCTCAGCGTGTCTCTGTGTTCGAATTTCACTAGCACTAGCACCTGGGGTCACACAGTAGATGCAAGTTCTATCCAGATTCGGCTGGACATTCTGTGGACCAAAATAGGCCAGGATGAGTCTTCTCAAGGCAGGGATAAATAGAGAGCCACGATGCCGATGCCATGGTAACAGAGCAGGAGCTGGGAACTTCTGTAACCAGCCGGTTACAGAACCAACTTGTTCCGCCTCTCTGAACCTCCGGGTTCCTTATCTGAAGTGCGGATAATTGTCCCCACACTGCCCACTTCCCTGGACTACTGTGTGTCCCCCGGGAGATAATGGAGAAGATGCTTCGTAAACTGTGAAGGGCTCTTCACAAGCTGAGGATAATTGCTGAGCGGAGGAGAGCTTTGATTGTAGAGGCTGTAATTTCTGCAACATTAATAACAATAATAGCTTTTTAAAGGCTGGACGGTGACTGCGTGCCTGCCATCCTGCCCAGTGCTAGACCTAGATCATCACGTTTAACTTTGATTATGGCCCCGAGAAGAAAGCATTTGATCCCACACACCCATTTTGTAGCTGAGAAAATCAAGGCTGAGAGGCGTTAAGGTAATTTGTTGAGGGGCACACGTCTAGCAAAGTGGAGTTCAGACCAGGCTTCGTATGACTCAAAAGCCTGTGAGCCTCACTCAGCTTCCTCCACTAGAGTGATAATGCATCTTGAGACCAGCCAGCGCACTCTGCCTTACAGATGGTGAAAACATCTGCAGGCGGAGCCACGAGCCTTCCAACCCAGTTCTGAGGGCTCCTTCTTGCCTTTTCTGCTACTGATCTCTCATCTCTTTGTCCCCACTTGCCCCCAAGGAGTGTCTTTTCCCCCACACCATTAAAAATCAAGGGTTAGGATGGCAAAGAGATGTGGACAAGCAGCCAGGAGTGGTAGTGCACATTTTTAATCCAGTATTCGGGAGGCTGAGACAGGAGGATCACAGGTTTGAGGCTAGCTTCAGGAACTTAGCAAGACGCTCCTCAACTTAGTGTAAGACCTGTTTCAAAATAAAAAATAGAAATAGGACTGGGAATGTAGCTCAGAAGTAGACTGCTCCTCAGTTCAATCCCCAGTACCACAACATGCACACAAAGAGAGAGACACAGAGAGAGAGAGAGAGAGAGAGAAAGAGAGAGAGAGAGAGGTGGACTACCAAATGTCATGTGTGAAATTTGTTTTTAACCTAGGATTTTAAAAAAGCCTATAAGAATCATTTTTGAAATAATTGGGAAATTTTAAATATAGATTTATTTTACAAATATTACTTTTTTTTTGGTGGTACTGGGGATTGAACCCAGGGGCATTCTACCTCCGGGCTACATGCCCAGCCCTATTTTTTATTCTTCATTTTAAAACAGGGTCTCACTAAGATGTGGAGGGCCTCATTAAGTAGCTGAGGCTGGCCGCGAACCTGGATCCTCTGGTCTCAGCCTCCCAAGTATTGAGATTACGAGCGTGCGCCACCACACCCAGCCAAATATTACTTTTTAAAGGTATATAGTAGGAACACATATGGGAGAGCGTTCTTATTCTTAGAAAATACATCCCAAAATATTAGGGGTGAATGTCCACAAATCACACTCAAATAATTCAGGGGAAGAGAGAGAGAAAGAGAGACAGAGAGAGACAAAGAGAAAGAAAGAGAAGCACAGCTGGGAAAATATTAATGATTGGTGATGGATAACAGGTATATGAGTTTTAATTGCACTATTTTTTCAACTTTTCTATGGATTTGAAATTTTTAAAATAAAATTAGCAGAGGAGGGAAAATAAATCAAGGGGTTAGAGAGAGATGGTCAGTTGCTGGCCATTCGCCTTTTGTGAGCCACGCTCTGGGCCGGGCCCTCTCATTTGCTTCTCACAGCCTCTCTAGAAGTTAGGTGCTGTTGTCCCCATTTTGCACATGACCCAACAAAACACAGAGGACGTGGCCTGCAAAGGTCGCACAGTGGGTGAGCGGTGAGCAGGGTTTATATGCAGGTCTGTGTGCAGCCTGCAAAGCTTTCGGCTAGATCATGAATGACCCCTTCTCCCTCACCCACCCAGAGACCCCCTCCTCTCCTGGCTCTTGCCTGGTGGGCATGCATACAGAAATTACCTCTTATATCCCAACAGGAACTCTAAGGGCTCAGAAAATAACACCCATCACTCTTAATCGAGGCCCTCAAACAGAAGCAAGAAAAACAAGGGACTCCCAGTATCAAAAACTTCATCGCAGACTGGAGACCCTGCAGGAAGGAGAATTCTGGAAAAATAAATGTTGACATTTGACACCACAGGAGCACCAATTTAAAAAGGCACTTGAAACCAAAATTGACTTCACAAAAATCAATATTGAAAAATCAGACTTGGATTCCGATGAAATATCAGTCTTTTGATGTTTATTGACTTGGGCAAATGTTGGCATTTTACAGGGTAGAATTAAAATAATAGAATTTTAGAGCTAGACAGAACCTCTGAGATGGTCCTGTTACCTGCTAGTATCTCTTTCTGGGCTCCGCTGGACTAGACATTGTTTCTAATAGGTTCAATTATTCCTTCTTAAACTGTGTTGAGTTTTATCAATCTCCCTGAAATCTTGGTTCCATGGGCAGAAGGTCTAATTAATATTTTATTCTTTAAAAAGAAGATCCAGGCTAGGCTGAAACGAAAGCTGTCACTTCCTAGAGGAGGAACTGACATGAAGAGGGGAGGGACCTGCCTGAGGTCACAGAGCTGGGGTACCATGCTTCTCCTTTCCTCCCTCCCTCCTCCGATCCCATCAGTCATGTTCAAGTGCAAGGGAGCGAGCGAGAAGCAGCTAGTGATGGCTGGTTCACCAGCACGCGATGGCGATGTGGGAGCCATGTCCAACAGATGTCAGCTGGAGAGAGAGACAGGAAGAGACAGAGAGACAGAAGGAGCAGAGACAGACAGACAGACAGACAGACACACACAGAGAGAGAGAGAGAGAGAGAGAGAGAGAGAGAGAGAGAGAGAGAGAGAGGGGCGTGCCTCAGACATTCTTTTGCTTTGGAGGAAGCATCTCCTGTCATGGCTCCTGGATAAGATGCAGAGCATGCCATTAAATTAGAGATACGATTGTTTCATCCCAATGTGCTTTTATCTGCCTAATTAAATACCGCACACAAACCCCCAACTATTGTGATCAAACAATCCCACAAAGTCAAGACGACAAAAAGGGCACAAGACTAGTAATTATGCCGTGTGGCTCCCTTCCTGGCCCCTGTGATTAAGCCATTTAGAGGGATCTTATAGAATAAAGGTGGGCGCCCTTCCTGACGTCTGAGACCAGAGACTGGAGCTGCAGGATCAGGTCACCCTAGGGCTCAACTGCCCTGGGGACACAGGCTTCTGACATGGGTAAAAAGCCACATTTCTTAATGATCCATGAATAGGAATAATAGCTACTCTCTTTTGGGGGGCATTTCCTGTATCCTGGCACAGGGCTAGACTTTTTATGTACTTTTTTCCTTTAGTCTTCAAGGACAACCCAATTGGATGGATATGGCCTCATTTTATAGATGAAGCAATGAGGCTCAGTGTGGCCAGGGGACTTGCTCAAGGTCACACAGCAAGCAGAAGAGGGGCCTAGCTGGGTGCGGGTCCTCTGCCCCCCCATCGCTGCACACAGGCCCTGTCCTCACACCTGCCTGCTTGCGGCTTGCCAGGAGTGTTCCACCCTTGAACAATCACCCTTCCTGTCCTCGCAGAGGCCGGGCCTCAGCCTGGAGTCCTTGAGCCCTTCCTCCACAGTCCACTCCAGGTCCAGTTGGGATTTGGGTCCCTTTCATGGCACCGAGCCCCCCGTGAGCCTGCCTCTGCTCTGGCTTTTCGGCTGGGGGTTTACTGAAACATTTCCATGGTAACAAATGCTCTGGGTCTTCCACATTCAGGAGAGGAGCGGCGGGGACTCAGTGACACTGACTCACAGGTCTAACCAGAGCAATGTACTGAGGGACCAAGCTGTCTGATTGGGGGACAGCTGGTCCCCTGGCCGTCCACCCAGGCTGGACCTCAGTGTGCTTGCTTGGGCCGTGGTGCTGCACTGATGCACATACGTACATTGTGATTCCAACAAACATAGGAACTAGCTCTTAGCGGTCCTTGGGGCCCCAGATGATCTGTTGCTACTGGCTCTCCCGAGCTGTTTCCGCGCCCTTCCTCTGGGTGTCCCCAGCTCCTTTTTGACCCTTACTTGACTTCTCAGGCTGCCTTTTACTTCTCTGCGCCCTGTATCACCTTGCCGTCCAGACTCTCCCCTCCTTCAGGGACAGCTGGGTCTGGCTTACCCCGGGGCCCCCAGGGCCCTACCGAGCTTCACTGAGCTGTTTGGTTTGCGGCATAGTTAGTATTCAGACACACACGTGTCTGACAGAACCTTACGATCATCCATCATAAGGAGTATTTATCATGGTGAGTGTGGAAGCTGTTTAAATGCAACACAGCTCCTGGTGAAGATTCTGGGTCTCATTTGCACCTTCAGAGGGTGGGTGGAGCCGAGCGGCTCCATGCCGTACCTGTGGAAGCCTGAGATGTGGACTGTGATGCCCGGTTCTGTGTTTTGAAGGCAGGGAAAATTGTGAAAGCCTAAATCAGTAACTCTAGTATGGGAACGGGGGAAATCTATTCCTATACCAGCATCTTGCTTATCCAGATAACATGGGTGGGACCACCTCATCTATCCAGAACCTGGCCAGGAATGTGCGGTCTCTGCAGCACTGGAGTAGAAGACGGTGTGGTGGACCTTCAGTGCCTGGTTGCAGTTGATATGTGCATTGTTCTTAGTAACAGTGTCATATTTCATTTCCCATCTACAGCAATTCAACCAGTTAGGAACAATGTAGGGTTGATGGAGGCAAGTTCCAGCAGCAAGAAGTGACTGCTTACCCCCGACCCAGAAGGTGAGAGGGGGGGAAATATCAGGAAGGTCTAAGGATTAAAAGAGCATTTGGAGGAATTAGGATGGAGGGCAGAATAATAGCCAATAGCCCGTACCTGTGTGTTAGCTCTTCATCACTGTGACAAAATACCTGAGGTAATCAACTTAAAAGGAAGAAAGGTTCATTTGGCTCATGGTTTCGGAGGTGTCAGTCCATGGTTGCTTGGCCCTGTTTCCTTGGACCTATGGCAGCACAACACGTCATGGTGGGAGCACGTGGTGGAGGAGGCTGTTCATCTCATGGTGGTCAGGATGCAAGGATAGATAGGAAGAGACTGGAGTCCCAAGATCCCCCACAAGGACATGCCCCCAGTGACCTAACTTCCCTCCACTAGGCCCCACCTAAGGTTCCACCACCTCCCAGTAGCATCCCAGGCTGACGACCAAGCCTTTAGTTTGGGGGACATTCCCAATCCAAGCTGTAGCAACCTTCCAGGCGGCTATGTGGGCTCCCAGTGAGTCCATGGCTTTACTTTCATAACCATCTATGGGACCTAACTTTTCTGAGTCTCAGTTTCCTTATCTGTAAAATAGAAAAACATAGCTTACTGGGTTTTGGTGTATCTAGCACTGTTCTTAGCTCTTTTCTCTCTCTCGCTTTTTTTTTTTTTTTTTTTTTTTTTTTTTTTTTTTTTTTTTTTTTTTTTTTTTTTTTTTTTTTTTTTTTTTTTTTTTTTTTTTTTTTTTTTTTTTTTTTTTTTTTTGCGGTACGGGGAATTGAACCCAGGGGCATTCTACCTCCAAACTCCACTCCCAGCCCTATTTTTTATTCTTTATTTTGAAACAGGGTCTCACTAAGTTGTGGAGGGCCTCACTAAGTAGCTGAGGCTGGCCCCGAACCTGCGATCCTCCGGTCTCAGCTTCCCAACTACTGGGATTACAAGCATGCACCACCACGCCTGGCTTCTGTTCTCAGTTCTTTACATGTGCACATTTATTTACTTTTTATAATTTACTATGAAGGATGAACTTTTTATTAGTGCTAAGAAGCTGAGATGCAAAACAGATGCAAACCTGCCCAGACTCACAGAGTCGTAGATGACAGACCCGGATTCCAGGCCAGGCAGTTCCAGAGGCTCCTGTTCTGGGAACCGCAGCCATCCCTCCCCAACAGAACTCTTTGGAGAGTTAATTTAAAGAGGTGCAAAGCACTTCCTTGTGCACCTCATGGTATGAATGGAAAGCTCTGGGCTATATACAGGCCCCTTTGTTTAGGAGAGCAGGGAGTCCACAGTGATTATTCCTGAAGGGTGAGATTGGAGGGAATGGCACAGGGAGGAACTTCACTTCTCATTTTATACATTAGTGTATTGTTGGAATTTTCTACAAATGTGTTACCTTACCAATTTAAAAAATGTTCTTGGAGGAAAAGAAAGAACTGTAAACAATATGGACATGTCTTAAAACCTATAGGCACGCCTAAATGTAGATTGCATTCCTCAAATGAGTCTATTCCAAACTACTGCAAGGCTGAGCGTGGTGACGCATGCCCGTAATCCTAGTACTTGGGAGGCTGAGACAGGAGGATCACAGGTTGGAGGACAGCCTTAGCAAGTAGTGAGACTTTCATCACCCTAGTGAGACCCTGTTTCAGAAATAAAAATAAAATAGGGCTGGGGGTGTGCTCAGGGGTAGAATGCCCCTGGGTTCAATCTCTAGTACCACAAAAACAAACAAACAAAAACTACTGCAAGTTGGTGTGTTTGAAGTCATCCAATTATTCAGACTTCACTCCCATGGAACATTTGGTGCCGTGTTTCTGTCTCCGCTGTGGATGTGTCTTGTCACTGTGTTAAGATGGGTTTGTGTCTATCCTTGTCCCTTGGTATCTCTTGGTCCCAAAGGGGGCTCTGAATACCTCCTTGTGATGATGGTGATGTGTGCTCTTGGGCGTCCCACACCTTGCTGGGGACTGGTGATCAGAGGTGGATTGGACAGTGTCCCTGCCTTGGGGACAGAGGTGACCAGCAGCCCAGGGCTGGCCTGAGGGACTAGCCTGGGAGCAACTCACCCTGAGGGAGAGCTCTGGAGGTGGCTTATCAGCTGAGCCTAGGAGGAGGAGAGCATTTTGATAGAAAAAGCTACAGGGTGAGACACTGTTCCAGGCCAAGAGAACAACATAGGCGGAGAGGAGGTCTGTTTACCTGACAGTCTAAAATCACCAAGAAAATCACTGGATTAAAAAGAGCCAGGCCCTGTATGGAGTGAGGTTTCCATCTCAACTTCTGGTTTAGTCCTGTAGGACTGATCTCCATACACTCCTGCCTGCCTTCTTCCCTTATTTCCTTGCCCTCTCTCTTCCTTTACCCCTCCCTCCCTCTCGTCTTCCTTTCTTCCTACATCCCTTATTCCCTCCTTCCCCTGTTCTTATGTTACCCAGGATTTGTTTATTCAGGTATATAATAACACACACAGGCACAGAAATGACTGTCATGAAGAAGTTTTTATGCAGTGTCCTAGAAGCGGGAGGCAGCATACCACTATGCAGGACCATATGGGGAGGCAGCAGGGTGGGTCAGGGGCAGAGTGGGAGGGAGAAATATGGGCAAGAGCTGTGCTGTGGTTTGCACAGAAATGGAAGAATCAGGATAAATAGGTATAGGATTGACTAGTTTGAGTCATTTCAGAGGCTCTGGACATAGGGGTTGTCCTGGTTGTCTGGTACTTGGCCCTGGGGTGATTAGGACAGGAGGATCTTGCACCAGAGAGTGAGGGCCCAAAACGGAAGGTCACTGGGGGCATGGGCTAGGAGTGGGTTGGTTTGCATATGAAACTTTCGTAGACAGGTTGCTTACTACCTCTAGGGGTCACTAACCCTAGAAGAGGGGTCCCTCCAGGGTCAGCAAGCCCCCCCCCCCAGATGTCAAAGCACCAGAATACAGAAAATAAAAGATATGGTCAATCATTTCTCCTTCCCTTACCTTCCTTGCTTTTTTTCATCCTTTCTGCCAACTTTAAAGCTTAGCTCAAACTATTTCAAACATATACCCCCTCCTCCAAGGGAAAAAAACAATAGAGCTGTAATACAGCTTATACCTACAAGTCACATTTGAAAAACGTGAATATTTTTTCTCCAGGTCTCATTTTTCCAGAACTAATTATGCAAAGCCACCTTTTTGCCCTTCCCCATACCCCTTCCCTCCCCCCAAAAAAACTATCTGAAAGTTTGTTGTATTTTTCATGTCTCTATTTTTATATTTTACTACAGATGTACATGTCCATAAACAATATATAGTATTTTAAGATTTATACAAACATTTTACTGTAACAGTCTGCAGCCAATTTTGTTTCACTCATTTTAGTTTGTCTTGTCATAGGTGGCTTTAATTGGTTTATACTTATTGCGATTACTGACATATTTCTACCATTTTGTTTTGGGTGTTCCTTTTGCCTCCCCTTTTTCCTCTGCTGATGTTGCTATATCTTTAACATTTTAGCGTACATTCTAAATTTTATTCATTTTTTCTACTAAAATCTGAAGCTATTCAGAATCTTTCTCCTGTACTGAATCTGATGAGAATTATAACAAAGTCTAAGGACCATTAATATCAATACTAATGGGACTATATTTCTTATCACATCCTAGAATTTTAGTTCTAAAATTTTTAGTTATTGCTTTTGTTTTATTGTTAGTAACTGGTTAAATTGCCAACAAACTGCACCAATGTCTTTGCCTACCACTGTTTTCCTCCTTTCGTCTCTCAGAGTTTATTCTTAAGTTGTACTCATGGTGAAGGTCAGGGGTGGTCAACTCTCAGTATTTGGAAATCTTAAATTATCTGTTTTCTTCTTGCTGTTGAGCAATAGTTTGGCAGGGTATAGAATTCTAGGCAAAGTTATTTACCTTCAGAACTTAGTTGTTTGGAACTCTTGTTGCTGATGAGAAGTCTGCTGTCCATCTAGTTACTGATTCATTGTAAGTGACCTGTCTTTTCCTGGTAGCTTCTGTAATGAGCTTCCTCTCCCTCCTATTCTTTTGACCAAGTCAAGACACAAGGCCAGCCCAGATTCAAGAGGTGGGAAAGTAGACTCCACCTTTTGATGTGAGGAGCTACAAAGTCCTATTACAAAGGCCACAGGTGCAGGAAGGGGGAACAATTAGGGCCCCTTTTGCGTGCAATCTGTCACTCTATTTGGCCTTCTGGTCTTGCCATCCTGAGCATGCAGCTCTGTGTGGGCGGTAGTGCCAGGCAGCATTTGGTAGAACTTCGTCCAGGTTTCCTTTTATGAGTAGAGGTGTCTGTTCCCTACCTGCTCTGCTCCAGCTTCTCTCTTCAAATAGTGAGCTTGGCTTTGGTCACCTGCATTGAATGTGACTCTGGCCGCTGCCTCTGCTGGGGCGCTATGAGTCTGTTATCCTGGAGCATTCTGGCTGCCAGGTACCTCAATCTGTTTTGCACGCAGAGCCCATTAAGTCTGCAACTTCATCTCTCCATTTACTACATTTTAGGGGCATTCCCCCCTTGGGAATTTTATCTTATATTCAAGTAACATTATGTCTTTAAATTTTCTATTTTTGTGTTTCAGCTATCATTGCTATGTATTTGGTACAACAGGGAGGAGGAGACCTCAAAATGTGAATTTAATTTGCGATACCACTTTGGCTGGGATTCTTTTGTTTACTTTCTTCATAAAACAGTGCTTGTCACATTCTCCAGGAAACAGATGACGTTGTGACAGCACATTAGAATGTATGTGACTGTGATAAGTGAGAACAAAGCTCAGACTCTCCCAGCTAGAGGGGCCCTCCAGTGCTTGAATCCCTCCCAGAACTGTCCCACAGGTGGGCATCCAGTGCCCAGATACCTCCAGTGATGACTGGCCAGCCATCTCCCCATCCCAGTTCAGCACAGTCCTGCTTTTGACAAAGGTGACATCCCCTTTGTCTGATGGCTGGGATTGTGGCTGGCACCTGGGCACCAGGGTGAGCAGTGCTAGACCAGGTGGGCCTGCAAGGCCACAGGAAGACTTTGACCTGGACCCAAGTCTTCATCCTGGGCTGGGACGGGGCACGAGAACTGTCAGGGTAGCTGCTGGGTGGGGGTGACAGAGGTGGGAATGGCCTCGTGGAGAGAGAGCAGGGTGCAGATGCAGGAGGACGCAAGAGAACGTGGCAGGATGGGAGAGACCTTGGGAAGGAGTGGAAGCTGGGGAGAGGACACTGTCAAGGAGGAGCCCTGTGTTAGTTTGTAACAATTGTCACAGACTGGTGGCTGAAAACAAGCATTTGTTCTCATAGTTCTGGAGGTAAGAAGTCTGAAATCAAGGCGCTGGCAGGGCTGGGCTCCCTCTGAGGGCTCTGGGAGAATCAGTCCTTCTTGCTCCTTCCCCTGCTGGGGGCTGTGTCTCTGCTCATGGTCACTGTCTCCTCCTCCTTCTGTCTGGTCTCTCTGCCTCCCTCCTGAGACTGAAGGCTCACCTGGCTAATCCAGGGTAAGCTCCTCCTCAGAGTCTCTAGTGGACTAATATTTTTGCCATATAAGGTAATGTTCACTTTCTTAAAATATTATATATATATAAACTAATGTTCCCAGTTCTGGGAATTGGGACACAGACATGTATCTTTTTGTGGGCCGCCGTTCAGCCATGCAGTACTTAAGGACAATGACCACATAAGCCAGCACCTACATAGTGCTGACTGTGCGTCAGGCCCTGTGTCCTAACTGCCTCACGTGCATGGGCTCACTAAAACCCAGGGTCACCTTAGGAGGTGGGCACCACGGTTGTCCCCTCTTGGTAGATGAGGGCAACATGCCCAGGGTCACACCAGCAGGAAGCTGTGGAGCTGGGATTTGAACCCAGAGGTCTGGCCCCTAAGCAGCAGGCTGCGCTGCCCTCTGCACTGGAATGATGGAGGGGTGGGGGTGCTTCTCTGAGATGAGGGGCTTGGGAATAGAACGGGGGACAGGAGTTTGGTTTTGGATGGTGAGCCCCGGTGGCCACATCCTTCTCCCTCCCTCCCCTTTATTGCCCAGTGCAGCCTCCGTGTCTGGGTTTCTGACCCTGTCTACAGCTCCCCTACCTTTTAGCATGGGAGGAAAGCCTCCTGGCCTGGCCAGGGCCAACCTTCTTGAGAACCACCCACCTGCAGACCAACCTCCTGGCCTTGGGAACTGAATGTGGGCCCTCAGTGGCCATGCAGACTTAGCAGGTAGCGGAGAGGCCATCACAGTGACTTCCAGGATGCAAGGCCTGGCTATAGGCATCCAAGGAGCTCAGAACTGAGCACTGTCCCAGACCACTCTCCCTCGCCAGCGGTGGGAGCCCAGAGGCTGCTGCCCTCCCAAACTCAACACCATCTCCCCTGGATCTCTGTGCACTGCCAGACAGCCTTCTTGGAGCCCTGCCCTCAACCCCAGTCCTGCCCCCTCCCTGCCTGATGTTTAGGGCTCAACCCATCTGGGTCTGGAAGTTGATACATGCTTTTTCATGGGGGAAAATCACCAATTAAACATCAGGAGAAGCCGGGCGTGGTGGCGCACACTTGTAATCCCAGTACTTGGGAGGCTGAGACAGGAGGATCACAGGTTCGTGGCCAGCCTCAGCTACTTAGTGAGGCCCTCTGCAACTTAGTGAGACCCTGTTTCAAAATAAAGAATAAAAAATAGGGCTGGAGGTGTAGCTTGGAGGTAGAACGCCCCTAGGTTCAATCCTCAGTACCACACACACACACACACAAAACCAACAGGAGAATTGTTTCTGCCCCTCTCCCACATTCAGCTGAAATATGGGTATACTTGAGACTGCATGGGTGGAAGAGGAAGGACATTCGGGGTGCAAGACACTGGGGGGAGGTGGGGAGCAAAGACACAGAGGTGGGGGAAGAGGGATTGTGTTTGGAAATTGCCAGTTGCAGGATGCCTTCGATGAAGGAGGTGGCGGGGGGGGGGGGGGGAGAGGGAGGGGCAGACTCCAGGGCATCTGGGACGCCAGTCTGGAAGGAGCAGAATGGTGAGAAATTTGTGAGAAACAATTCTGTTGCTGTTGCAGAGATTCTCCGCTGATGCAGTTGTTTGCATCCTTTTAAAAAAGGGAATGTGGTAATTTAAAAAAAAATGATAGTAGGCACCATGGTGCTTATGATGTGCTAGGCACTGTTCCAAGCGGTTTATACGCATTTGCTCATTTCAGCCCATCCTCACGTTGCCCTCCGGGAGGTCCCGTGGTCCCCTGGACAGGTGAGGAAATGGAATGCCGTGAGAGTAAGTGATGTGCCCGAGTCTCATGGCTAATGTCCCAGATGCCACATGGTTTGAAGTCCAAGCTAAAGGAAGATTGGAAAGTTGCAGGGCCTCTGAGAGACACCCTTTGCCATAGCCTGAGAGCAACAGCAGTCTCGAGACCCTTAGCAGAGCAACAGTGAAAAGCAGAAGCCTTTCGGCCCCCTGAAGAGTCCCAGTGATTGCTGGCCTCAGGCTGGGCTTGTGCGTTTCCCCATCACATCCACCTGAATGTCCCTGCAGCTCTGTAAAGCAGGCGAGGGCCAATGAGCAGAGGTCTGATGGAAGCAGGGCTCGGATCTGCAACGCAGTCTGGGGAATGGCAGCTTGCACTGGGACCTGCTTGCTCTGCCTATTCTGGAAGTCCCCCTGTTCACATTGAGAGCAGTGCTTCCCCAGCCCCCCAAGTCCTTGGCTTCTGGGGCTCCCAGCACCTGAGGCTGGCAGGGCAGTGCAGCTAGATGCCTGGCCTGGGACAGCTGTCGCATGTCTTGCTGAGGCCGCAACAGGAGGAAGGGACTCTGCTGTCCTGGCTTTGTCTCAGCTGCCCGCCCTGCCTCCTTCTTATCTCTCATCACCTCCCCAACTACCTGTCTTGTCTTCTATTTGATGACTGCTTTCCCGTCATTCAGGGCGATGAGACTGGGAGACCAGGAGGGCAGGGACCACATCAGCCTGGCTCTTCCATCCCCAACTCCAGTGCGGTGACTAGCACGTAGTAGGTGCTTATCTTTTATCAGATCAGGGAAAGAATGATTGAGTCCTGGAGTCAGGAGGTCTGATTGGAGCACCAGCTCTACAGCCAACTAGCTGGAGTTCTTCAAGAAAGTCACTTAACCACTCTGAACCTGTTTCCCATTCATAAAGTGGGTATGATAGTGTTTGTTCTGAAAGTTACAAATGACAATGGGAGTCAAAGGGAGATGTGTGACATGTCCTGGTAAACCGGAAAGGGCTTTATATAAAGAAACTATCACTACTATTATGTTGTTGGTACTACTGTCTAGAGACCATTCTATAGATGCTCGTGTAAGGAACAATCCTCCAGCAGCGATTCTAATTCACAAAGGGGTCACCAGATGCTGGTCAACGAGCAAGCAGTTTCTGAGGGCTGCTCTGTGCCAGCTCCAGCACATTGTGAACAGAACAGGAAAGGAAATCCTGATCTCCTGGAACAAAAGCAAGCCATCTCAGCAGGGCGAGGGGAGTATGGGGACGTAGATCAAGACCCGGGACTTTGGAGGGCCTGCAGCCTGTGACCCCAAGGAGCTGCAGCAAGTGAATGTATATTGGAGGTGGGGAGCAGGCAGGGGATGAGCAAAGCTCCTTGGCAGGGAGATGAGCTGGCATCGTGAACATTAGTGCACACCCGGATCATCAGGGATGCTTATTAAAAATGGAGCAGCTCTAGAGATTTCCAATTTCGTAGGTCTGGAATTGAGCTTGGGCTGCAGAATTTTAAGAAGCCTCAAGGCAGTTCTGATAGGGTGCTCCATGCCTTTGGAAAGGACCACCCTGTGCCCAGGGCAGGACTCTGAGCCCAAGCTTCCAGTTGTCAAAACCTAGCCAAACAGAACTGCTTAAAAAATGCAGAGAATATGGTAGTAATCTGTATATATTTGCCTATTTTGGATACATTTTGAAAGAATCCTATGCTTTAAATGGATGAATAGCATTTACATGAGTTATATCTCCTTAAATCTGTTTTTTTTTAAATGCCCAGCACACAATGGAAGTGCACCAATCTGAATTCTTGGTGATATTTTCAAACGGAGTTGGACATAATTTTTGTACATATTGGCAGGAGGGTTTTGGAGTTTGGTGAACTGGAGCATTGTTGCTCCACGCTATTCTAATTATGGTCCCTGGAGCTCTCAGTGGGAAGTAAAAGCCAGAATATTCTTTCTGAAGTTCTTGTGTGCTACCCTGGAAGGTCTGTTTTGCAAAATTAATCAGCTTTGGGCCAGTTTCTTATCCTGAACCGGCTGGGATTTCTGTGCTGCAGTTAGAGAAAGCAAGCTTGGGGAAAATAATGTCTTCCTTTTGTGTTTGTTTCCAGTGCATTAGCTTCATCTAACCGATGTGCCAGGCCCAGGGGTGGGATGCAAAACTCAGAGAAGTGATCTTTGCCCTTGAGGGAAGACAAAAATAGCAAAAATATAGCTAGACTCTGAAGGCGACTGGAAGTGTTGTTGGAAGGCTTAGTGAGGGTCTTGAGAGAATAATACTGACCCAGGGGAAACTGGATGAAAAATCAATTACAAAATCTCCAGGAGTAAACTGCTCCCTAAAAAGTAATTAGAAATATTAAATTCCTCCCTCTCTCTTGCATGAATGAATGTTGGCCATTGAGGAAACACAGTGCAAAAATTCCAGACCCACTCAGATGTTGGTTGCAGCAGGCAATGAGGAAGTTGCAGGAAGAATTACTTACAGCCTTCGGGGACCTTGTTTATCTCTCTGAAACAGGGAGTGCCTTAGCAAATGAAATGAGGTGCTCCAAATGAGACGGCCGAGAGCGCCGGGTATCTATTGACAGGCATCTCTCGGTTAGTCCAAACTCGCTGAGCATCGGGTCTTTTGAGCAACAATAATAATAACCATTCCGGCAGCAGGCCCCAGGGATCACTCAGTCCTCCAGCTCTCAGACCCCATGTCATCTGTCTCTGTTGTCACTCCTTGCAGCTCTACAGGGCAGGGAGGAAAGGAGCCACCGCACTTGGTAGATGAGGACCCTGAAGCCCAGAGAGGTGAAGCAACTTGACGAGGCCACCCAGCCATGCCCCTTTCTGACCACAGCATACTGAACTCTCTGCTGCAGATGCGACCCCCACCCTCCAGCTTGTTGGAAGGTGGCAGGTGTGAGGTAGTTTGCTAAAAATGGAAACTGAGGATCTCCGTGACAGCTTCTGTTCCTTTTCTCTGATTTCCCGTCTCCCATTCAACCAATTAACAATTGCAAGTCGTTCCCTAGTGCTTGGGCAGGTGTTTGAAATGATTATTACTGTTATTACTATTGGAAGTGTATTTCCTGAGTGATACTAGAAGGAGCAGTTGTTCAAGTAAAATCTTTCTAAAGCCTACTCGGCAGCACGGCCAAGGGCTTTCCCAGTGACAGGATGGTTTGTGTGGTACTTGCCATCCCCTCCCCAGGCAGTGGGGTGCAGGGAAGCTGGGGCACCCTGTGCGCAGTGGCCTGCATCCAACTCGGCTGGCAGCTCACCTGGAGGGTGCTCCCAGCTTCCTGTGGGATGTGCGGCAGCCAGATGTTCACAGTGGTGGCCCTAGGCCCACACCGACCTCAGCGGAGCATTGACAGACCATGGCCACATGAGAGAAATGAGGGCGAGTTCTTCCTAGAGCTCACTTTGTTGTTTAAAAGAGCACCCTTGACTTTGAGACAGTGCTCTTCCTTTTATCCCTCTTCCTTCTTATTGGGTCCTTTTAAAAATAAGTCATCTATGTTAGGATTTTTTGTTGTTTTTTTATTTTGTCTGTTTGTTTATTTATTTTTGTTGGTACTGGGGATTGAACCCAGAGGCATTCTACCTCAGAGCTATACCCCAGCCCTTTTGTTTTTTTTTTCTTTTGAAACAGGGTCTCACTAGGTTCTGAGAGTCTCACTAAGTTGCTGAGGCTGGTCTTGAACCTGCAATCCTCCTGTCTTGGCCTCCCAAGTACTGGGATTATAGGCGTATGCCACCAAGCCTGGCTCTTTTGTCTTTTTAAAAGATTGATACTGACATTTATTAAACTTAAAAACTTTGTTCATTAAAGACATTATTTAAAAAGTGAATAAGCAAGCCAGAGAATATAAGAATATTACTAATATATACATACATAATACATCATGTATCACATACATGATATAATGTATATCTAATATATGATGTATATACATATATATGTATGTATAGTATATATAACATATACATATTATATATAATATTGCCCATTATATATATATATATGCATAATATATGCACATATAATATATATGTATCCATAATATGTATGTATATGTATTAGTAATGTTCTTGCATGTGCGTGTGTGTGTATATATATATAGGCAAAGGACATGAATTGATGATATTGAAATAACTTCTAATCAATAAGAAAAAAGCAAATAATCCAGTTGAAGCAGAATTGAACTTTACCTAATGTCCACATAGCCAAAACAAAAATAATGGTGCCCAACATTAGTATTTATCACAGAAAAGCAAATAACTTTCAAAGAGATACCAGACAGATACCAGAATAGCTAAAATTAAAAAAACTGACAGCAGCAAGTGCTGGTAGGAATTCACTACCACCAAAATGCTAGTTTGTTTTTTATGTTTTGTTTTGCTTTGCTTTGTTTGTGTGTGTGGGGGGGTATGTGTTACTGGGGATTGAACTCAGAGGCATTCTACCTCTGAGCTACACCCCAGCCCTATTTTATTTTTTATTTTGAGACAGGGTCTCACTAAGTTGTGGAGGGCCTAAGTTGCAGGTCGCAAACCTGCAATCCTGTCTCAGCCTCCCAAGTACTGGAATTACAAGTGTGCGCCACCACGCCTGGCTTGTTTTGTTTTTTAATATTCTTACTTGAGGAAAAAAAAATTGACCACTATATTGGTATCCTGATTTTCTCGTTGTTGTTGAAATTGTGTGGTTTATGACAGTCCAGCGGCTGGGCATTGCTGCTGCTGGTGGTGTGGTAGAGTGTGTATGAAGTCACAGGCCAGGAGTGGGCAGTCATGTTCACTGGGATCAGGGAACATTTGGAGCAGAAGGTAGCATCTGAGCTGCACCTTGGAAGGTGACAGGAGAGGTGCTCACCAGGCAGGGGAGGGCCGTGACCAGCTTGTCATTCCAGGGAGAGCACTCTGGAGGGCAGGAGGACAGCGGGGGGAAGGGCAGTCCCGGACCAGAGGCAGCTGTCTGCTGCTGGGGGCAAGAGGATGAGGACAAGAACAAGCAGGAGGTGGCGGAGTGGAGAGGGGGGCACAGTTCCACGGATGCTTAGCAAATGGACCCTACAGAACCGGAGACTGGCTGTGTGCGAGTGGTCATGCGAAGCGGGAAGCTTGGCCAGCTCCTAATGTTCTGGCTTGGGGACCTGCAGAGGGGTGCCTTCATGAAAACAAGGACCATAATAACAGTGACCACTGAGCTCTTTCTGGTGCTGGGCGCTTGCTGAGCACTGCACCTGTGTGGAGGGCAAATGCAGAGAAGGCATCTGGAGTCTGCATCTGGAACCTTCTAACTGGGTCATATTGGTATCCCACCTTCTGGGATGATGATTGGGATTCAGGGGAAGGTGGTGAGTCCAGGTTTGGACCTGTGGGTCCCCATGTGGCCTGGCGCTGAGGGAGGCACACGGATGGAGTTTGGTGTTTGGGGTCATCGGCCTATATGTGTGACTGATGCTGCAGGAGGGGTGTGGTTGCCCAGAAATCCTGCTGGGGAGAAATGCTTTGCCCAGCAGAGAGGTGGGAGCTGTCCCATCTGGGCAGCCCTCTTACCAGCTGTGATTTGGACATTTGGTTGTATATTTCCTGCCGGTGTGCCTGGAATGGTTAAAAGAGGAGATTTTGGGGCCCCCTGGCGTCTTCTTTTCCTGGTTCCTTTTATTCATTCTTGAACTTTTACTTATGGCAAATTGCTGATTTCAGATATATAACACAGTAGAAACAGAGGGATAACCAGCTTCATGAGCCCGTCAGCAGCTTCTGCAGTGACCGCGCATGTGCTGTGCCTTTCTCCGTCGACTTCCTGGCATGCAGGCACTGTACGTCGGAGCCCGTCTCGGTCCATTTCTCCTTCCGTCTCCGTCAGCCTGCTGGGTCCTCGCCCTGCCTCTTGCCCACTCCCGCCTCTCCCTGGCAGTTCCCCTCACCTTCTAATCCTGAGCACATCTCCCTTCTTCTTCACTTGGGAAAATCCTCCTGGGGCCTCCTGGGTGGGGTCCTGAGGTCTGGTCTGGGTCCTGGGTTGCACTTATATATCTCTGTCAACACCACTGTATGCTGTGGGTTAGGGTCTGGGGCCATGTGCTCCATAGGACAAAGGTGGCCCCTCCGCCTGGCATTCAAAGCCATTTATAATTCAACCCCAGTTGGTTCAAGAGGAAACCTGGCCATCATCCTGTGCTGAGACTCCAAGGTTATACTTACCTCCTGGGAGGTTTCGTTTTGTTTATTCTGTTGTCTGATGACCAAACCAGCTGGACCTCCTATAGGGCAGAGTTACACAGAGGGCTCTGGGTTGAGGGGACCCAAGTGGACAGAGGACAGCATGGCCACCGTGGCAGGGCCACCAGTGGGCCTCTCTCGTCTCCTGGTGTCCACTTATCTGCTTGGCCACAGAACCTTCCATTCAAACAAAAATTTCTGGAAGTCCACGTGTGAAATTGGCAGAAAGAAACTCTTCTAGTTAGATGGCAGTGGAGACCCGGAGCCCTGTCCAGTAAGGTCACACCATGTCAGCCTCCCCTTCAGGGGTCTCCTCAGGGATAGAGTTTGAAATCCCTAGGTTGGAGTCCTTCAAGGCCACTAAAGACCCCATCCAGGAGCGAGACCCTCCAGATCTCTCCTCACTAATGCCATCTCGTGTCCTGTTCAGTTTGGCAAGATGGCAGAGCCCGAGTTCCATGCCACGTCCAGGAGGGGTGGCTCAGGTGTGATTGCTGCCCTCAGGTAGACTCACCCTCGGGTGTGGGGTGGCAGGGGGCCAGCCATGTCAACAACAGGTGCATTAATAAAAGACAGAGTACAACCCATGTAGAGGACACAATGGAGACTGACGAACAGAAGATACTCTGTCCCTCCCCAAGATCTGTGGTGGCTCAGGGCTGCAGAGCGTGCCCTCCCCGGAGCGTCTGTACTCGCTATGGGTGAGTGGCATTTAGACCCGCAGGTCTGCCAGCCACGTGGGAATGCATTCCAAGCACTGGATCGTGCATCCCTGCCCCTGGCTGGGCTCTGCCTGAGAGCCAGAGGTGCAAGTCCCTACCCTCCCACTCCGGGTTAGATCTGATACACAGACACTGA
The DNA here is from genome assembly GCA_004027185.1 of Glis glis. Taxonomy (NCBI): domain Eukaryota; kingdom Metazoa; phylum Chordata; class Mammalia; order Rodentia; family Gliridae; genus Glis; species Glis glis. Next base: position 36,361 of record PVJS01002825.1, read on the forward strand.
TTATGCACAAGTTTGAGGATTTTTTTTATTCTTTCCTATGTGAAGTTTTAGTTTTTCAGTAAACAGTAATTAAAATGAACATACACAGAGACAACAATGCCACATTTTAATTTATTTATTTCAGCTGACTGCATCCGCCGGCCTCCTGGTGAAATTCCTTTGTTCTCTCGTGTTTTGCAGCCTATCAGCGACACATCTCCCCGTGGGGTTTTGTGTTCCTTCTGTCTCTGGAGGATGCAGGGAATGTAGTGTGGGCGTGGGGTCAGGACTGTGTGCTTTGTACCTAGGGCAGGTGATGCCTTTCCCAAGCTGTGGACAATGAAGCCATCCTGTCCTCCTTCCTGTTGAAAACCTTCCTCCTCCATGAAGCCTCTCACCTTCCCAGTCCTAGTCACCGGCCCCTCTCAGAGCTCTTGAAAGTGGCTCTTGTCATTGGAAGGACCCAGCTCTGTGCATGGCTCTTGGAACCACCTGTAAGTGTCCCTATGTCCTGCTCTCCCCGGGCTCATTCCCCTCCCTCCCCTGGCATGGTGTCCTTATTTCTCTGAGCATGTTGTTGGACATTTCCTTGGCTGTGCCGTCACTCTGGGTCACTCTGGAGCCTCCAGGAGGGCAGGAATGCTTGCAGCCACTTCATCCTGAATGTTCCCGTTGCCAGGCTCATGAGTCCTGGGTGAGTCCAGCTCCAAGCCAGCTTCTCTTCTGCCAGTGGTGCGCCCTTGAGTCCATTATGTAAACTCTTGGGCTTCTGTTTCCAAACCTGTAAAATGGGGATGTGGCGGCTCTGCAGGTACCTGAGATGAAGTTTGGGAAGTGTGTGGGTTTGCCCGGCATGTGACAAGCCTCAGGAGTTGAGAGCAGTTGACATTTTTATTAGAGTGCTGTCGCTGCCTTAGCAGGCGCGCCGTCCATGCACATTGATTCTGGAATGCTCGTGACCGCCAAGTTTCCTATTTAAAAATGAGATGCTGCATGCTCTGTTGTGTAGGCGAATCCAGCACATCCTTGAACATCTCTTTTAGAGCAGCGTGAATGAAGTCTTGGTGATATGTTCAGAATCCTGGAACGACAGGATGGGGGTCTGTGAGCTCAGACAAGCTGTACCCCTTGGGTTCCCCAGCAGTAAGATGCAGCACTGGGCCCAGGTGACCCCATGAGCCCTTCTTGACCTAACAGTTCCTAAGATGTGGGTGCTTGGAGATAGTGCCTATGGGGTGGGCCCCCTGGTTGGGAAGGTAAGTTAGCACTGGGGTGCCACAGAAAGCTTGAAGATGGGGGCCTTGCCTCCTCTGTGCTCACTTGCACCCTGCTTTTAGGCTTTGGGGAACAGAACTGCCAGCTCCTGTACATGTCTCAAGCAGGGATGCTGAGGGGGCATCCCATCTGCTGCTTGGCTACCTTGACAGAATCCAGGAAAAGGAACCTCCCACCGCGGAGGCAGGTGGATAGAGGCTGTGGCTCGCAGAACGCATGCACAGGATGGAGATTGGGCGAGAGGGTCGGGAAGCCTGGTTGTCATGTCAACAGCTTGGCCTGAAATAGCAAGGGGCGGGTCCCCATATGGTCCTGTCGTGACCACACCACTGGCTCCTTCCATAGCAGAGCTGGGGGCGGGCCAGGCTTTTATAGGAATGAAATGGGGGAGTGTGTGAGGATCACCCCTCCATCTCCTCAGGAGGAACCAGAATGGATGGGCTCTGCCCTGGGGTCTCCAATGTGGTGTAAACGTGAAGCCAGTGCCCCCATCCCAGAGGCTGCACTGTGTTTCTCTTCATCCCCTCTTCGGGTATGTGAGGCAAACACTGAGCTCCTAGCAGGGCTGGGGTGGGGTCCTGGGACCGTCAACCAAAGAGCTCACAGCTCTCCACTCTCAGGTGCCCACCTGCTCCCCCATCCTTCAGATGAATGAGTGCATCTAACCTCCCAGCAGCTGTGTGAGGTGGGCACTTATTATCCTTGTGTGGGGGAGGAAACTGAGGCACAGAGGGGATGAAGCATCTGCCTGAGGTCATCCAGCTGGTAAGTGGAAGATTTGAACCCCAGTCCCCAACTCCAGAGCCAGATCCTTGACCATGATGCGACAGAGACACCAGACAGAGCTTCTGTATGCTACACGCTTGGGGAGCCGCCTCCAGGGGCTGCCCTGGACCCTCCGCAGCCAAGGCTTCTGTGAGGAGCAGTGTGCACTGCACTCGGCCAGCTGACGGGGACGTGGCTGTGTGGAGTCTGGACACCTGTGTCGGGGCGAGGGAGCCCAGGGCCCGGGGAAGCGCTGCTGAGCTCAGGAGATGCAGGTGTGCCCTGGTGACTTGCTGTGTGCCCCAGGGAACTTCCTCTTCTCTCTCTCTCTCTCTCTCTCTCTCTCTCTCTCTCTCTCTCAACTCCAGTTTCTCTACCAATGGAGGCTACCAGGCTCCTGTCTGCTGGGAGTCTGCCCTCCAGACTTGAAGCTATCTTGTGCGAGTGTGTATTCATTTTTTAGTTCCATTTTGACTTCTCTTTAGTTTCACTGTAAAGTCTGGCTTGAAAAAATTCTTTCTTGACCTGGCAGAGGAAAAGGCATAGATTCCCTCTCCACACTCAGACTCAGAGAATAGGGAGGGAGGGATTTCTCTCCACTTTACAGATTAGGAAACTGAGATTCAGGGAGACCAGGAGACTTGTCCTGAGAAGGTATTGCCTTCCTGATTGTAGTTAAATGTATATAACATAAAACTTACCATTTTTATTATTTATTTATTTATTATTTATTTATTTATTATTTAGTACTGGAGAGTGAACTCAGGGACATTCTACTTCCCATCTCTTTAATTTTTTTTTTCTGATTTTGAAACATGGCCTCGCTGAGTTGCTGAGGCTGGTCTCGAACCTGCAATCTTCCTGTCTCAGCCTCCCAAGTACTAGGATTACAGGTGTGCACCACTGTGCCTGGCTCCATTTTTACCCATTTTCAGTGCACAGTTCAGTAGCATTATTACATCCACACTTTGTGCTCACTATCCATTCCCTGAACTTTTTCATCTCCCTAAACTGACACTGGGTACCCATTGAGTAACTCCTGGTCCTCTCCCCAGCCCTGGCAACCACATTCTTTGTTCTGGCTCTGTGAATTTGATGATTTAAGATACTTCAGATAAGTGGGATCACATAGTATTTTGTCCTTTTGTGTCTGTCACTTCACTTCCTGCTTGGTTTCATTTTTTTAATTATGAGAAAAAATGTGTTCAAATAGTTTTTCGAGGCTTAGGAAGAATCTGTTAAGCCTAAAAAGAAAACAAAGTAACAATTTCACAGCAAGGATGCTACTCAGGGAAAAAAAGAATCATAATTTGTTCTGCATGAAAATGAATAAACTCCACAGAATCCTCCTGTCTCGATTGCAGAATCTATGAAGGTAATATGTCCTTGGCCCTCAGACCTGGCAAAGGGTGCTGAAACTGTGACAGGTGTTTATGGGCAGAGTCCTGGGAAGGAAGCAGAGGGGGTCACACCCGGCCTTCCTTTCTCCCCGTGTCTGAACAGGGAGCCCCTCGTGGTTGCAACCTGGACCCAGTTTGGAGGTGGTTCTGGCAGATTCTACTCAGAGGTGCCAACAACCATATGTAGGAAACTTCTCAGAATCCTTGGAGTTCGGAGCGCCCCAGAGGCAGTCCTGAGGTGAGAATCCTGAGGCTCAGAGATGGGAGGTGACCACTCCAAGGTCACCCAGCAGATACCAACAAATTAGTCCGTGGTCCCAAGGCAACCACTGCTTTTAGGTCCAGATATATTAGTGGACCTTATATATATTAGAAATATTAGTGGCCCCTTGATGTACGTATCTTTCAGGGTCACCAACTGTGTCATCCAGTCCCACCTGATCTGCCCTCTGCCATATGGGGGAGGGATACTCCTTAGACTTCGTAAGAAGCTCAGGAGGGTCACCATCTGCAAAGGAGTCACCAGCTGAGAGTTGGCAGAAGTGGCCAGGCCGGAGCCATGATTCCTGGTTTCCAGCACCTGGTCCTGGTGCAGGGCTCTGAGGCCTTCCTCCGGCTCACTGGTCCTCTCTCCTGAGTTCACATCTGCCCCCTGCTCTCCTGCATCTGCAGGCCACACAGCCTGTCTCTCGCTTTAGCAGCCTGTCCCTCACTCTAGTTTTCCTTTGGCACTCATCACTGTGTGGCATATGTTTTACTGATCTCTGCGCTCTGGCATTTACTAAGATTTTTCCATCCTACTTATTTATCCTTCCTCTCCTGTCTGGAATGGCAATTCTCCAAGGGCAGGGATCTCGCTCCCTATAGTGTCCCTGGCACCAAGTGCAGTGCCTGACACAAAGTAAGTGCTCAGCAAATCCTTGTGAAGTGAATGAATGAGATCAGCATCGTGCCTGTGGGATCGGGGGGAGGGGGACATGCGGGTGGGCTAGGCAGGGCGCTGGGTGCTAGGAAGATCACCCTTTGAAAGGGCCTCTGGAAATAGGTGCCTGCAGCAGCTCCCGCTGTGGAGGGGTGGAAGGATTTATGGTGAGCCCAGGGAATTGGAAGTTCCCTTGAGAAGAGTCCTCTGGTCACAGGGATGTGTGACAGCCGCCCAACCCTCATCTATCAGGTTGGGGAGTGGCCATCATGTCCCCAGATGGAGGAAGAGTAAGGCACATAATTAACTCCCGATGAGACGCTGCCAAGCAGGGCGGGCTGCCTGAGGAGTGGGTGTGGCCGCTGTCTGGGGAGTGATGGCCCCCTCTGCAGTCACCTTCACATCCAAGAGGGCGCCCAGAGAATGAACATGGGCCTTGGGCCTCTGAGTGAGCCATGGGAACAGCTCTGGACTCTGTCCCAGGAAGGACAGTTGGGTTTGGCAAGTAGCTCCCCAGGGAAAATTGGCAGAGTGGGTGCCTTGTGCCTACCTGCTGGGTTTGGTGGTGTCCCCAGGGCCCAACATTTCCTCCTGGCTCCTCTACCTAAGATCCTGGTGGCCCGGGGCTCACAGGGCCCCTGGAGGAAGCTGAGAGTCCTCTCTGCCTCTGAGGTCTCCCAGCCTCCACTCCTTTTTCTGCCTCACCTGGGGCACCTTCATCCCCCACTTCGGCCTCAGACCTAGTCTCACATCCGTCTCCTTGCCTGCTTCTCCTCCCCCTTGATGCCCTTCAAGTGGCCGCCAGAGTCCCCTTCCCCACCGTCCACTCTGCCGATGTCATTATCAGATTGAAGTGCATTTAAGAACCTGCAGAGTTTAATGGGTACAGAGCTTTTCTGTTTGGGATGATGAAAAAGTTCTAGAAATAGATACTGGTGATGGTCACACAACATTGAGTGCACTTAACTCTGCTGAATTGTCCACTTAAAAAATGACTAAAATGGTAAAGCAAAACTAAGTTCCCAGGGCCTGCAGAATCCGGAGCATCCCCTGTGTTCCAGTGCTCAGGGCCAGCATAAGGCTGCCTACCACCCTTTTCAGCCTCTCCTCCCCTTCTCCCGGTCACCCAGTTAGTGCCCAGAACAAAGGACAGCTTGCTGTCCTTACCCTCATTGTCCCTGTCTCTCTGCCTTTCCTGATTGATGCTCAGGATGACAAGTCTAATTCCTGTACTTGGTGAAATCATCAATTCTACAACATCGTCCTGCAGGCTTCCCACTATTCTCCCAGGCGTCTTACCCTACCCCTGGGCAATTCGAAAGAGACAGTCATTGCTGAGGGCAGAGGCTTAGAGTGTGATGGCTGGGGTTTGAGTACAGGCTTCACGACTTAGAGTTGTGTGACCTTGAGCTTGTCAGTTAAGCCCCCAGATCCTCTATTTCCTCCTCTGTTCAAGGATGACTAAGAACTGTATCCCCCTCATGGGGTCATTGCAAATGCTGAACAAGATGCATTAGGAATAGTCGATGAGAGAATGCATGGGAAGAATTTAGCATAGTGCCCAGAACATACATCAGCGCTAAATAAGTGTCAGCAGGATATGTGTAAATTGACTTGTAATCTGGCCTTGAGCACATACAGAAACAGACTGCTAGGGCTGGGAGGGACCTGAGAGGTCAGCTGTGGATGTCAGTAGGCTCCGGGACACCTGCTTCTCCTCTCCTGTTGGCTACTTTGCGTCCCGTACTTGGGCGGGGATCGTGTCTGTCTCATGGGCCATGTCTGGTCGGTGAGTTCCATTTAAGGGCTGGTTAAGCCTCTCCACACTTTTTCTTTCCTTCTCCCTGGGTAACTGGCAGCTTTCAAGATGGTGACAGCTCCATTGGCTGGGCCCCCAGGGTCCCTGCCATGTCAAGCCTCTTTGCTGAAGGAGAAATCAGCTTCCCTAGGGTGATCCACTGAGATTTGGGGTTGTTTGTTGCTGCAGCCTGGCCTCCCCCGACTGATAAATCTTCCAGCTCAACCTTTGTTGAGCATCTGACATAGCCTCCTTCCCCAGCGGCCTTCCTCCTGGGAGGGGCACAGCCTCCTCTCACCACCCCCTGATGAAGGCCCTGCGGTGGCCTGTTGCTGCCCAAAGGAAAGAAAGCCACACCCGCCTGGTGTTCAAGGTGCCTGAGTGCCTGCCCCAGCTTGCCAGACCCCATCCATCCCTTCTCCTGCCACATCCCTTCCCCCACCTTTTCTCCTGCCACCAAAGGGGACACGCCATTTCTCCTGGGGACCCTGCTCTCCTGCTCTGAGCCTTGGCTCACACAAGTCACTCGGCCTGGCACACCCTCCCGCCACCTCCATCCCTTGCTCATCCTTCAAGGCTCTGCTTCAATGTGACTGGAACATTCCTTCCTTTTCACATGACCTGTGTGAAACTTACCTGTGCCATACTTACCACGTTTATCCTGCCTTGTTTGAAAGCTTTTGTTTGAATCGTCTCCCCACCCCCACCCCCCAGGGATGGCTGAGATTGTACCTAAACTTTTCTGTGTCCCCAGCACCTGCCACTGGGTCTAGCTCTTCATCATCACCCAGTGAGTGTTGAAGGAATGAGTGACTGTTCTAGAACTCCTGATCCAAACCTCATTGCATCACTTACCACATTTTACTCGGTTAGTTCTTATCTTTCGCCCCTTCAGATTCTGATATCCCTGAGGGCAGGGACCACATACCTGTACCACATATCCCCAGTCCCCCAGCTGATGCTGAACCAATACACCCCTCAAATATAGAGTGGAAAAGAGTGAAGGGACTAGGTGGCACATATCAGGAGTTGGGTCCCTCATCGGCAGGTAACCTGGGCTCCCATCCCCAGGGGCAGGAACGAGTTGACAACGCGTGACATTTGTGCAAACCTGCAGAAAAGAGCACCCCTCCTGATAGGCAGGCAGCGCGCTCTGCGTCTGTGACCCTGACTTTTAAAAATGTCACACCTGCATATGCAGGGAGACTTATTGACAGCTAATTAGGAAACGCAGTTTGTATCTCCCAGTCTTTGAAAAACATTTTGTAAATTGGGTAATTGGCTTTAACGGTGCAGAGGAGACATGCGAGCTATGGCTCCATCATTCTCAAATAACTCAAGTCTGCAGCCGGCCAAGAACTCAGAGTGACAGCTTCAGGGAGAATACAGAAATGCCAGTTTTTCTCAGTTTTGAGGATGGACAGCCTGGCCCTCAGGAGACTTTCAGAAGCAGATGGTCCGTCCATCACCCCGGGGAAGGGGTGTGAAAAACTCAAGCTGGCTGGAGCTAATAAGCTCTTTGGGACAGAGCTATGGAGACGACTACTTTTATTCCAGGCTGTACCCACCAACACGAATCGTGTCTGCCATTGCAAACAGTGATTGCATCCAGCTAGCGTGTATTGAACACCTGCTTGGGGCCTGGCCCTTTTCTAGGCACAGAGACAGAGGGGAATAAGATGGTCCAGTTCAGTATGCCTTAGCAATATCTGATCATGCCCCTTCGATTCTGGTTTGACATCAGTGTCCTGAATGATAGGGAACAGTTTCTTTAAAATGTAAGACATACTCTTACTTTCTACCCTTTTGCATAAGCTTTATTTGTCTGTCTTCAAACTCTTTTCACCTTCCTCTAATAGTTTCCTGGGTGTGTTGATTCCTGGTGTTCCAAAGTGCTGACAGCAGGCAGTTAAGAATGTTTATTAGTCAGTGCAGTCTAACACACTGATAACTCCTCTGCAGGCAAGAAGGTTAGCTCTTGCTGACACCATGGCCAGGTGCAGGTTGGAGGGGTGTGTTGGCAAGGTCCTCTGGGGAGCAGATGCCCAGGTTGAGCTTGAGGGGCACCTGTGGGAGGGAATGGGGAAAGGGAGTGGTGGGCAGTGTGGGCCTCCGGCAAAGGAGGACTGGAAGGAAGGAGGCACGGGTTGGGGAGTCTTGGGTGGCAGTGAGGGTCTGGGAGTGTCCCAGACAGACTAATGGGGCTCACAGGCTGCCGATGGACCCGCCAGAAATGGAAGCTCTTGTTCTGCCACCAAGCCCAGCCAATGGTTGTGGGGCCTGGTAAGAGGGTGGCTCATGTCAAAAGTTGAGGCAGGTCCCCAAGGTACTATCCCGGAGGATTGCAGCTTGTGATGTTGCCTTGGGTGATGGTTTCTCTCTTGACACAGCGGGTGCCCTTTCCTGACTGTGACAGGGATTAGGGACTTCCCCCTTCCAGGTCCTTAGATTTTTCTTTGCTAACATTATGGATAGGAAATGGAGCGTACATCACCCATGCCCAGCCTGGGCAGGGCGCTTGTCACTTTTGCTCACATTCCATTGCCCACAACTCAATGGTCACCATCATCAAATACGCAAGGGAGGCTGGAGACTGTGGTCTGTGTGCCCAGGAAGAACAGAACGTAGAAAGTGGATGGCATGCAGTGTGGACTCGAACCTGCCTCCCAGGCCTTGACTCCCAAATCTGCCCCTTACTGACTGTGTACAAATTTAGGCAAAAACTCCAACCCTCAGTTTCTTTATCTTTTAAAATATGGATAAAAATAGGACACAGTTCATATGGTTGTTGTGAAGTTTAAGTGGGTTAAAATATATAAAAGCCAGGTGCGGTGGCGCACGCTTGTAATCCCAGTACTTGGGAGGCTGAGACCAGATGATCTGGGTTCATGGCCAGCCTCAGCTACTTAGTGAGGCCCTCTGAAACTTAGTGAGACCCTGTTTCAAAATAAAGAATAAAAAAATAGGGCTAGAGGTATAGCTCTGAGGTAGAATGCCCCTGGGTTCAATCCCCAGTACCGCAAAAAAAAGAAAAAAAATATATATAGCAATTAGATTAGTCTGGCACAAATAAATGCTATATAAAGATTCATTACTATTATTATTGCTATTCCTATTCCCAAATATACCACAGCAGTAAATGCTTCTTGTACCTATTCATGTGTGTGTGTGTGTGTGGTACTGGGAATTGAACCCAGGGGCATTCTACAGCTACACCCTCGGCCTTATTTTTTTATTTTTTATTCCGAAACAGGGTCTCACTAAGTTGCAGAGGGCCTCACTAAGTTGCTGAAGCTGGCCACGAACCTGTGATCCTCCTGTCTCAGCCTCCCAAGGATTGGGATTACAGGCGTGCACTACCACGCCGGGCTTCTTGTACTTATTCTGTTCAAGAAATGTTTAGATGCCTCCTGGACTCACTGTTTCTTGGACAGCTTCTAGTACTTACCAGGTGATCAGCAAATGTTTGAGTGAATTAATTGCAATGGCACAATAATATAATGTGTTTAATTCAATTGGCAATAGCAGTCGGCTCATTTTTGACATCATTTAGTGATAATAAATGTAAAGTCCTGTTCTTGGGTTCAGAAAGTCAACCACAGGAGAACAGGAAGAAGGAGATAGATATAAGTGGTTGAGAAAGCATCCTGGGTGTGGAAATGGCTTTCCCTCTTTATAAAAGTAATTTCTGTGTGCTTTTAAATTCAACTAAAGCACTAAGTACCAAGAAGAGAGTAAAAAAAATCACTCAAAATCTTTCCATCTTTACTACTAGATGACTATCATTCTAGACATCTCTCTCTGCATATAAGTAGAGATGGACAGAAATAATTGTATAATGGGCGATCATCATTACATCCTATTTAAAACTGATCAATATTATTTATTTGCATGTAACAGAATAAGGAAAAGTAAAATAAGATGAATTGCTCCACATTAAACAGTTTTGCCTTCACTACAGAAAATAGTTGTTTCTAAAATACCTCTCTGAAGGTAATAAAAGATTATGAAAAGCAGCGAGGTTAGAATCCTGGCTTTTAAACACCAGTGTTCAATTTGAGATGTTATCGATTAAAGCCCTTCCGTGACAGAAGAGGAAATTAGCCGTCTTCCAGTTCCTTTTTTCTCCTCCGCCTCCTGAATTTTACGTTGCCCTATTGTCTTCACATTCCCAGTGTTTCATGCTAAGTGGTCCCAGCTCTTGTCCACGCCTTTCCACCACGAGCCCGCCATTCCTAAGATAGGTATTTTGATTCATCTTTTGGTTGGATGGATTCTGTCAAATAGTTTCTCTTTCCCTCCACCACCAAGAAAGGCCCATAGGTGTTTTGCGTCCAAGATTGCATGCTGATTTAGTAGTTCTTACTGACAGTATGCTCTGTGGGATGTAAGTGCTGAACAGAAGGGCTGCAGTCTGAGGCTGCATTAACAGAAGTCAATACTCAGAATGCGGGAGGTGATCATTTCATTCAGTTCGGCATTGTGGCTAGGAGTGCTCTGAACAAATCAATAAGGAAAAGACAAACAACCTAATAGAAAAATGGGCAAAGTCACCAGTCCAAAAGAGGAAGCACAAACAGCCCATAAACACAGGAAAAGATGGCTTACCCTTGTTACCAATCAGGAACGTACAAAATGAAATGAGATATCGAATACCCACAAGACTGGCAAAAATTAAAGTTGGCAAGGATGCGGAGCAGGGTGATCTCTCAGGCGTTGCTGGTGGGAGTGTAAATGGATCACTTGGAGAAAATGTGGCACACCATATGATTCAACAATTCCATTTCCAGGTTTATACCCCAGAGAAACTCTGTGTATGCCTGCCAGGAGATATGTATGGAGATGTTCAGCCATCTTGCTTACAACAACCAAACAAATCACTGGAAACAACCCAAGTGTCCATCAACAGGGGAATGAACAAATAAACAGTGGCGTATTCACACAATGGCATGCTACACAGCTAGGAACATGAACGAACCACAGCTATGTTTAAAAACAAAAACCTCGCAGACATAATGTAGAGCCATAAGGGCAGGTTTCAGATGGAACATACAGCATGGTTCCACTTACATATTAAAACAAGTAAAATTAAATCAGTAGTGTTTAGGAAACATATACATTTAAAACTATAAAAAAAAACAAGGAATAGATAAGTGCATAGTTCAGACCCGAGGCTCCTGCTGGGTGTTCCTGGGGCTTCAACATAAGTAGGGTGTTGGGCATATTCTATGCTCATATTACTATTTTTATACTTTATAAAACTTTTTTTGTATGTGGTATATTCTTTTCCGTGAGTGTAATATTTCAAAATAACGAATTCTTAATTTTTTTTTTTTTAGTACTAGGGACTGAACCCAGGGGCATTCTATCTCTGAGCTACACCCCCACCCCTTTTTATTTATTTATTTATTTTTATCTTGAAACAGGGTCTCACTAAGACGCTGAGGGCCTCGCTAAGTTGCTGAGGCTGGCCTCGAACCTGCGATCCTCCTGTCTTAGCCTCCCAAGCAAAAGGATCACAGGTGTACGCCACCATCCCCGGCTATAATAACAAATTCTTACATAAGAATTGTTTTGTTTTTTGAGATGGGGTGTCTCACTATGTTGGCCAGGCTGGTCCAGAGCTCCTGGGCTTAAGTGATTCTCCTGTCTCAGCCTCCTGAGTAGCTGGGACTACAGGTGAGTGCCACCCTCTGAATTCTTAAAATAAAACAGCATTCTGAAGTTACACAGCCGGGAACTGAATCCTTAACATTTACGTGACCTTAAGCAAATTACTTAACCTACTCGGGCCTCCTTATCTGTTACATGGAAATGATAATAGTGTTTACCTCAATTTAATATTGTGAGGAATGAATAAAATTGTGTTCATAAAGTTCTTAACACTATGCCTAACACTTAGCGAGGGCACAATACATGTTAGCTGTCGTTATTTTCTGAGCAGGGCACATGGAAGTATGTGGGAGACCATCCTAGGTGCCGCATACCCCAAAGATCTGTTCTCCCAAGCCTTCCCAGGGCCTGCCCATGGAGGAGCAGGCTGTGACTCCATCTTGCCTGGGGATGATCAGAAAAGTAAAGGGGTGTTTAGCTTGAGGACATCTTTCAGAGTCACACTAGCCGAGTTTGGGTATCTGAAGATCTCTCATGGGGTGAGGATTGTCCTTGTTCATTGAGGCTGTAGAGCAGGAGAAAGCAAACTGGAGCCCATGGGGGCCAGGGCCTGCTCCTGCATGCTTTTAAATAAAGTTTTATTGGAATGCAGCCAGCTCCTCCACTCACTTATCTTCTGTGACTGCTGTCATGCTACAGTGGTCCTCGAAGCCTAGGACACTTACTACCTTGCCCTTTATGGGAAAGGTTTGCTCATCCCGCTCTAGCATGAGAACTTGGAACTGGAAATGCAGAAAAAAAGGGTGCTTTCTAGGCCAACCAAAGAAAGAACTTTCTAAGAAGTAGAGTTGGGCCAAGGACAAACTATTTCCCTGATGAGGGGGTGAGACCCCCGCCCCTGGAGGGATGGGAGCAGATGCTGACTGATCCTCGCGAGGGAAGCACAGGGGCAGACTGGACGCTTTTCAATTCTCCTTCCATTCTGAAATTCTGCAGGGAGCAATTCCCAGTTTCAAATGAGTCGCTATTAATGCTGACATTTCCTTGGCATTTTTACATTTTAACTCTCAGCAACATTTTCTTTGAAATTTCGAAGTCAAAGAAAGTATTTTAATTCCTTAAAAATGAGATTTAAATGAAAATGGATTTCATTCTGGAGTCTCACTTTTTCATTAAAAAAATTGATTTCATGGCCTTTGGATCTGTTCCCATTTATAAGTGCTGAATTTTAAAAGCCTATATGTGCCGGGGATGATTTCTTTGCGAAAAGTCCTTATAGGATAGGAGAGGCCATTGGCAATGAAATAGTGTTTGGGAATTCGGAGGTGGTGACTGGAGTCAGGGGAAGGCAGAGGGGGATGAAGAATACTGGCGAGAAGAGGGAGAGAGGGAAGGTGAAAGTTATTGAGGGCCTACTGTGAGCCAGGGCTGGTCTGCAGGGGGCAGAACTGCAGATCAGAGGCTGTGGTCGGTCATTAAGCTTTGAGTTATTGTGTGAGAATATGAACAGTGATGGAAGAACTTCCCCCGCGTGCCAGCCAGGTGGTGGCTGTGCAGACCAGGCAGAATACCCTCTAGAGGCATGTGGGGAAATTTCTAGTGGTGGAACTTTGGAGGTGGGTAGGAGACTGTGATAAAGCCCGTCTTTCTTCCAGGACACAGAGCCCCCTTAGAGGGGCGCTGAGAGCAATTCATTGAAAGCCAAATGGCTGGAAGACAACTCGCCATAAATAACTCCCCACAATGATTGTTTTGCCCAGCGCACAGCTCACTAAAAGCTGTCAGACAGACACCTTAAATGGGGGTATCGAAAAGCGTCCAGCATTTCCCTGGCTTAGGCAGGGGCGGGTCCCCGAGAAGGGACCACAATAAACAGCCTTTAGGGAACATCTCCAAGTGCAGTGTTTGGGAAGGAAGGAAATGCAAAGTGCACCTGACACTGACTTCCACCTGAGCTGAGGGACAGATGCTGTGAGCCGTGCCTGGCGGGTGTCGGCGGGGTGTCCCTCAGGAAGTGGCAGCTTGGCGGGATCCCCCAGTGTTTCGATGAACTGGTCATTGGGCAGATGGGTATGCAGGGGATTGACTTTCAACTCTACCACCTTGTCCAGGAGACACTCACCTGCCCTTCCTGAGGCCAGAGATGAAAGCTGGATTCTGGGAAGGACCTCTGGGGACATTTCCTCCGTAGATTTCAAACATTGTTTGCTACTAGCAAAGAAACCTTTTCGAATTAAGTATTATGTGGACCCTGGTGCTGTGTATAAAAGAGATGGGGCTGGCTGCAGAGAGGGGACAGAGTCCAGAGCTCCTATCACTGGCCCTAGAATCTCTCTGCTGGGCCCCAGGCCCCTGCTGGGCTGATTTTGACAACCTCCAGGTTGATCCAGCCCCAAAGGCTCAGCTGTGGTCAGCTGGAAGGTCCATCTATTGGGGATAGTAATCATGTCAGGTAAGAAGGCACCATATTAGAAATGAGGACAAGGGAGAACAGCATTGAAATGGGACAGATATGCCCCTGTGACTTTTAGTTTATTATTCAGTGCACAAGCGCTCCCTTTAGGGGAGCCGGGGAACTGTTTCTGCCTATAAGTTGTTTCTCCTGCCTCAGGCCAAGAATTCTGATCTGGGGAAGGTCTGGCCCCGCAGCATTCATTATTCTGGTGGAAATGGTCCTTTCTAGAATGCTGGTAACTAATCTTCTCATTGCCTGTTGTTGAGTTCTCTAGATTATTAGAAAACTGTAAACTGGGAATCCAGAAATCCCTCTCCTAATCCTGGCAAGACTGGGACAAATCCCTACTCTTTGCATCAAAAAGTGAGGGCGTGGGCTAGAGTAGCATTGCTTAGACATTTGGATTTATGCACCAAGAAAGGGGGTCCTGGAACGGAAACCTAAGGAGGGTACAAAACTTCTTAGGTTGCTACATCAGCACATGAAAACCAAAATTCTCCTACCACCATCATAATACAACAGAAAAACACAAGACCATGTTAACTGTGAAGGACCTTATCTATGAATTAAGGATAGTTCTTTCAATGGAATAAATTTAACTTTAAGGGAAACCTCAGGATGTAGTTCTTACTTTTATTCTTTTACCTGACTGCACTGGTTTTCTAGTACACAAACTTAGTGGTTTAAACCACACTCATTTATTACATCACAGTTCCCCGCCAGAAGACTGCTCACAGCGTGGGTCTACTGAGCGCTCTGCTCGGAGGTTCACGAGGCCACAGCCCGGGTGCCAGCTGGGCCAGGTTCTTGTCTGGAGGCTCAGCTGGGGAAAGTTTGCTTCCCTGCTCATTCAGATTATTTGCAGAACTCAGTTCCTTGGAATTGTAGGACTGAGGCCCCTGTTTTCCTTGGCCCATGGTCTTCATCTTCCAACCAATAATGACACACCAAACCCATGCCATGCTTCAAATCTCTGATTTTCTCTCTGCAACCAGCCAAGGAGTTCTTCTCTAAAGGGCTTGTGTGACTACATTTGGGCCTATCTAGATAATAATTTAAGGCCAGCTGATTAGTAACCTTAATTACATCTGCAGAATCCCTTTTGCCATGAAACAAAATTCATGGAAGTAAGTAACTCCAAGGAGCGAAGGTCATTAGGGCCAAAACTCTGCCCACCACACCTAGTGTGGTGAACCCTGGACTAGGCAAACATTTGAGAACATTAGAAAATTCTGCCAGCTCCAATACTGGTTGTGAAAGACCCTCAAATTTTTGAGTTGACATAGCCAAGTGTTGCATGTTTGTAAGAAGCCAGGCTGCCATTACTGATGCAGACCCCTGGACAGACTAGAAATTTGGGAAATGTTTGCTGAGCAAACAAGTATTAATAAGTTCAATGTTCTTAATATTATTTTAATGCAACTTTGATTATAAATCTTGCGGTATTGTATCATGATTATCATTAGATGAGAAAACAAGCCAAAAATCATTACAGAAATGTATTAAAACTAGAAATGACTTCAGTAAATCATGGTAGAAACAATTAAAACATGAACTGCCATATTATATCTGCTTATTCTCCGAGCAGGATGAGAATCAGTCACTTTCCATTGAGGAGCAGGATAATCAACAGAAGACCCCAAGAAGGGACAAAAACAATCTTTCTTCCCTCCCTCCCTCCCTCTCTCTCTTCTCTCCATTCTCTCTTTTTCCTTTATCTTCCCCTCTTTCTACTTTGGCAAAAATTAACTTGGCCAATTTTAAAATCAAATAAAAATTTAAAAATAAAATTATTTCCCAATTATCTATAGGATAGAATGAAGACTCCCCAACCTGGTGTTGAGAACCCTTCAGGCCCTTCCCCAGGCTACCCTGTCCCCCTGCTGAAAGTGCCAGCTCACCTCGGATCCTCCTTGCCCATATTCATGCCACCCCTCTGCCCACGACTCCCTCTCAAGCATCCCCTCTCCCAGAGCCCCCCTGGCTCACCCTGTGGTACCTCACAGCCTCAATCTGCCTCTGAGCCATGCCCACCATGTGATGTGGCCCACAGCACCCTGTCTCATGGCCCCCAGCAGGCAGAGAGCTCTCTGAGGCCAGGAACTGTGGTGGACTCATTTCTCTATCCCATTTAGCACCCACTGTGAGCCAGCCCAGAGGAGTTCCAAATACTAACAAATACTAACCCACTCTGGCCCCAATATGCAGGCAAACAAAAAGTAGGCAAGATGACTTCAGATCACTTTAGGGACTATGTTAAGGCATTAAGTAGTGTAGCATGTTCAAGAGTGACTGGGGTGGGTGTCATTTTGGGCAGGGAGGACGCATGATGAGGAGTGAGCTGCACTGAGAACCAAGGGAATCGGTTCCTGCCAAAGAAAACCGCCAGCGCAATGGCCCAGAGGCAGGAAGGAAATTGCTTTTGATTTCAGGGAACAAAAAGGAAGCTGGTGAGGACTTGCCTGGTGAGCAAGGGGGAGAGCACAGAGAAATCAGGCCAGAGTGGGAGGCAGGGCTGGACTGTGTGGCTTCCATTATGATAAGGAGTGTTAAGGAAATTATCCTAAACTGGTAAATAATACAGAGATGTGATTATGTGGCCATTCAGCTTAGAGCATTTTCCTACTGTTCTGCCTACTGGATCTTCTGCCTGAAGGAATGGGACTTTGCCATGGGATTAAGGCCCAGATGTTGAGAATTCTCCTCAACTGATAAGATGTGCTGGTTTACAATGCTTTTCTTTTCTGTCCCCAAAGGTTAGAGTTTGATTGCCCTGTAAGACATTAACCGATTTCGTGTCTAATTGAGCAATCTAATCCCTTACTTTTTTCATTTGCTGTAAAAATCCTTTTTTTCCTCCAGTTCTCTTGGAGTCTACTTTGTCATCTTGCAGATCCCCTTATTAATGAGTTAAGTAAAATGTTGACATGAGCACACTATCGATTCTCATGGGAATTATGTTTTTGACCTTTAGAGAATTACATTCTGATAGGAATTTGAGGGGTTTTGTTTGGTTTTGGTTTTTGGCTATGCTGGGGGTTGAACCCAGCGCTTTGCTAGCCAAGTGCTCTACCACTGAGTGACACCCCCAGCCTGGAATTTGAGCTATAAGTGCATGGAAAGCAGGAGAGTGACAACGACTAATTGATATTTGACAAAGGACTCTCAGACTGCAGGGTGGTGGCCAGGCTTCATTGGTCCCAAGGGGAAGCAAGACTCACAGCTTAGAGCCAGGGCCTCTGTCCAGGGGACTGCCGACCACGCAAGCAAATGAGGTGGTAGAGGTGGGAAGGTGGGAAGTGAGCGGGACCGACTCCCATTCACAGATGTTTGTCCTCTCTCGATTTTCCTAGTGGATTGCCGAGGTCCATTTCCTTAGCCAGTGGTCTCTCTAATGATGAGCCCTTGGCAGGGGCTGCGTCCGACCTGCAGTTTCCCCAGCGCCCATCCCTGGGTGGAGCACTGAGTGGTGCTCCGCAAGTGTTTGCCACATGAATTCTTCCCTTCGGATACATCATCATCTTCTTTTTGTCAGTTACTTTTTGCTATGGTGGGAAAATATACATCACATGACACCACCATTTTCACTGCCTTTAAAAGTACAGTTCAGTGGTATTAAGCGCATTCACACTGCTGTGCAAAATCACCACCCTTTGTCTCTGGAGCATCTCTACCATCCCAAACTGAAACCCCACACTTATCAAACACCAGCTCTCCATCACCCTCGCCCCCAGCCCCTGGCAACCACCATTCTGCATTCTGTCTCTAAGTACATCAGAAAAGTGTAATCATACAATATTTATCCTGTCATGTGGCTTATTTCATTTAGCATGCGGTCCTGAAGCCTCATTCATGTTGTAGCAAGTGTCAGAATTGTCTTTCTTTTAAGGCTGAATAATATTCCACTGGGTGTGTGTGCCACAATTTGTTTACCCGTTCACCTGTTGATGGACACTTGGGATGTTTTAGCAATTGTGGATGATACTGCCATGAACATGGTGTACAAACATCTCTTTGAGTCTCTGCTTTCAGTTCTTTCGGGTATATATCTGAGAGTGGAATCGCTGAACCAGATGGTAAATCTACGTTGACTTTTTGAAGCCAGTGTACTGTTTTTTTGTTTGTTTTGTTTTGTTTTTGTTTTTAGGGACCTATCCTATATTCCCACTAATTAGCGCATAAGGGTTCCAGTGTCTCCAATCCTCATCAGCAGTTGTTATTGTCTGTTTGTTGTTATAATAGCCACCCTAAACAGTGGGGATTCATCTTCTTTTAAAATTTAAGTGACATGGAGGAGGAGACCTCAGTGTGGGGCAGTTGGCGGGCCTTTCCACAGTGGGCTGTGAAGGGAGATGGCTGAGGGATGGGGTGGGGGCCTCTTCGGGAGAGGAGAGTCGGGACCAGGGTGCCAAGCCACACTCACTGAGCTCACGGTGTGGGCTCAGGGCTGGCTTGGAGAGGCCCCACTGTGGGAGAACTGAAGCCGGGAGGTTCCCAGGAGGAAGGATGTGTTTGTGTGACTCCGCCATCGGGCTCTCGTCCCTGGGGAAAGCTGTTTCTAACTTGGGTTTCTTTCTCTCTCTGTTGCCCCCAGTGTGATAACGCAAAAGGGTTGAAAGCCTTCTACGATGCGATCAAGTACGGGCCAAACCATCTGATGGTGTTCGGAGGTGTCTGTCCATCCGTCACGTCCATCATTGCAGAGTCCCTCCAGGGCTGGAACCTGGTGCAGGTGAGCTCCGTGCCAGCGTCCACAGGGACCATTTATGTTTGCTCTGTGCATGATGTGGTTCCTAAGCAACCCAATCAGGCCTCCCAGGCCCTCTCTTGGATGATCACCCAACCTCCTGTGCCCCTGCCCCCGGCCTGACCCCAGTCTGACCCCTGACCCAGCCCAGCGTGGCCCACACTGTGGGGCCTTGCTACCACCATATGTGTGGAACCCTCAGTGCTCACCACTGACTCCTTAGTCCCACTGTCAGGGCCACCAGTGTCTGCTGGCCCACCTGTTCAGAATGGTCTCCTGCTCCGGCTGCTCACACCACAGCCCCTCCAGCCACTACCTTCTGCATGAAAACCCCAGGCCTCGGGGCCCCGAAGCCCTGCTCCTGCTGTTCCCTTCACCGGATGCCCCTTTATCCACTTTCTGCGCAACCTCCCGCCCCACGGGATTCTCCTTTGTCCACTAAGACTGCCGTTCTCCTCAGTTAAGCCTTTCCTGGGCTCCTAGCCAGTCATGCACTCTGAACACTGTAGACTTTAGACACTATTGAATGCTCCACCAATGAGTGCATAGTCGGTTGGAGGTGAGACACACCAGTGTTAGCTGTTATTTGGAATGGGAAAGAAGAGTATAGAAAGATGTAATCACCAGGGGAGAGGGCGGCCCATGGACATGTTTACTTCTTTGTTCCATCTGCCATCCCTCCCCCCTCCTCCCAACTCTCCATCCATCATCTCTTCATCATCCTTCCATACATCCATCCCTCCTTCCACTCTCCTTCCACAAACTATCCATCTGTCGTCTATTCATCCATCTGCCATCCATCCATTCATCTATCTTCCCTTCCTCCCTTCCTCCATCATCCATCCATCCATCCATCCATCATCTATCCATCATCCATCCATACACCCATCCATCCACCATCCATTCATCCTTTATCCATTATCCATTCATCCTTCATCCATCCTCCCTCCCTCCCTCCCTCCCTCTCTCCCTCCCTCCCACCAGCATGTATTTGGGGCACCTTACTTTGTGCCTGAAATCTTGTTAGGCACTGGTGACACATTGCTGAACAGGATAGACATGGTCCCCATTGTTTCAGAGCTTACATTCTAGGAGGAAGACAGGAAATAAGCAAATAAATAATTGAGTAGTAATACTGAGAGCTAATGGCTGTGTGTGTCGGGCCTAATATGTGCCAGTCACTGTTCTGAGCACTTATGTGCATTAACTCATTTAATCCTATAACTGCTCTATGGTATTATTATCCTCCTATTTTATATCTAAGGAAACTGAAGCAGAGAAAGGCTAAATAATTTGTCCAAGGACTCACAGCTCATAAGTAATAGGGCCAGGATTTAAACTCAGCTAGTCTGTTTCTTAAGACCGTGGTAGGAAAACTGGGCTATGATAGAAATAAACAGGGGATGGGATAGTGACCACCTCGGGACGATCAGGAAAGGCCTCTTGGAGAAGATGACGTTTGAGCTGAGGCCTGAAGAAACCTGCCAGGCAAAGAGCCTTCCCCATGGGCAAGTGTACAGAAGACGCAGACCGGTAGCTTTTGATGGGCAGGACCCCGCATGTGCGTGGAACAGCAGACAGGTGGTGCGCTGGAGCCCAGGGATGAGGACTCGGGGTGCTGAGAGAGTGAGCAGGCGGCAGTCGCCGGGCCATGCAGGGCTGTGTTCACGCCACTTGCATTGGCTGAGGGCCTACCCCAAGTCTGAGTCTGCAAGCCTGGGGCAGTGGGGTTGCAGCCAAGTGCAGAGCCAGGAGGGCAGCAGGGGTGAGCAGTGGGAGGTGTGACATGCTGCCCCTCTGTCCCGGGCCGAGGAAGCTGCCCAGGCCGGTGGTGCAAAGCTGGCTGGGGCAATCAGAGAGGGCATGGGCAGCTGGGGACGCGGAGCAGAGCGCTGCTGGCAGAGGAAGCTGGACCTGCACAAGTGGGAGGTGGGAAAGCACGTGGGCGTGGATAGCTGGGAGTCATTCCTGTGGTGGGAGCGGGCCCGCTGGGTGTGGCCGGATGCTAGAGTGGCAGAGAAATAGCTCCAGGTGCCTCGAACCTCTGTGGGAGCCTGGCTTCGTACCTTCAAGGTGCCCCAAACTGCTGTGAGACCTTGGACAAGTCACTCACCTTCTCTGGGCCTGAGCCTTTGTTCGTGAAGGCCAAGGGTCAGCACCAGGCACTGCCACTCTGAGCCTCAGTTCCCTCATCTGTACAATCAAGGGAGTAAGAAGGCTCATTTCATAGAGGTGTTGCATGCATTAAAAGATTAAAAATGACTAGAACTGGGCCTGGCACAGATTAAGTGCTAATTAACTGCTGATTCTCGGTGTTAGTCCTGCCCCATCTGCTCCTATTCCCCCAGGCTGACACCCAGATTACTTAGCATTCCTGTTTTTACCTGCATTCCTACATTTTTTACTCTTTTCCCCCTCCACTGGAAACATCCCATTCTCCCTGTCTCCAATGTGGCAAGTGCTATTCATTCTTACAGACCCAGCTTAAATGCTGCATCCTCCAGGAAGCCTCTCCTGACTGCTACTAGGAGACACCTACAGTGGAGGCCCCTTGGAAATTCTTTTTTTTTTTACCTTCCCTGTTTACTTCAGAGAGAGCACGTGCACAGCCCAGTTCCCCAGTCCCCTCTCCCTGTCCCTTTCTTAGGGTTTTGCAGGTGTGGGGGCATGTGTACAAATGCTTGTCTCCCTGGCTGGACTGTGATTCTGAGGACAGAGCCCCGTTCAGAGATGCCTGCTTTCCCCTGTTCCTAACATTTCACAGACTTTATTATACATCTGCTGAATGATCACAGCGATGGAAGGAGGTAGGAAGGGATGGAAGGATCTGCAATCAATATTTTCTCCAGACAGGGATGACCAAACTCCCTGGGAAATCCCTTACCCGGAGAGGACTCCAGGGAGCTTGGTGCTCTCGGCCTCTCTTGGAACTGTCTTCCTGTGAGACTCCTCCACGGATCTGTAGGAACAAGCGGAACGCTGGCACTGCCTTGCTGGCCAGTGACTGGTTCTGGCCTGAGCAGAGAAGCCTCCAGCCCAGAGGAGATGACAAGACAGGGGGCCAGATTATGAGATGGCGCTGTGTTAGTTATTATTAGGGAGAAAATCAGCCCAAAATCTAGCATCCCCAAACAGCACTATCATTTATTATTTCATTATTTCTGCATGTCAGGAATTGTGGCCCACAGAACAGCTTGGGTCCGCTTCCCGGTGCTCCGGGCCCATCATCTGGGGCCAGAGGACCTGCTGCTGAGGCACTGCCTCTCCATGCAGGTCTCTCCACCTGGCTGCTTGAATGTCCTCACAACATGGGCCACCAACCCCCCAACTCCCCCAAAGCAAGTCAGCCGAAAGACCAAGCCAGCACTGGCGAAGTCTTTTAGGACTTAGCTCTGGAAGTGGCATACGGTTACTTCTGCTGTGCTCTATTGATCACATAAATTAGCTCTGCTTAGTGTGAGGGAGAAGTGTCAAGGTCCAGGGGAAGGTGGAGGTCAACAGGGGCCGTCATCTTGGAGGTGGCTACACAGTGACTAACGTCTGGGAAGAAGGCAGGAGTTCATGTTGCCCACCAGGAGCACTTGACAATGAGTCCCTTACATATTGTGCGGAACTCCTACTCATCCTTCAAAACCCTGGATGGGTATCCTTCCTCTGTGATGCCTTCCCTGGTCCCCTTCCTTCACCCTCTTTCCTTCTGTACCTCCCATCCCTTGCCCCCCAAGTTAACTATTTCTTTCTCCTCTACACCATACATTTTCAATGGGGACTCACATTTCTCCCAAGGGGGTGAAAATAGGCTCTTGGGCCAGAGACCAAAAAAAGTCTACTTTTTCAATGTATAAAATGTAAGTATGCATATAGTACATAAACAGACATATCTATGGTATAATTTCATGAGGAGATGAGATTAGGAAACACTATCTCCCAAGGCTTTTTGGGAGACGGGTAGTGAGAAGAAGGTTGAGAAGCACTGGTCCACCTCGCCTCTATATTGCGCACGGTACTCTGTTCTGAAATGAGTTATGTGTGGGGGAAATAATTTGCTCTGTATCCCTCTCTTCCCTAGTGAGTTGTGAACTTCTTGGAGGCAGGGCCCCCGTTTATTCACCCCTGGCTCACAAAACACTCCCTGCGTACTGACCTCAGTGCGGAGGGCTGGCTGCGGAGCTGGGTCCTGCTGGAGGGTAGCCTGGGAGCCTGGATTTCTGCCTCCCTCCTGCTGTCAGGGAACACAGCCGAACTCTGCGGACCTCCCAAGCCGCCTGCACCCCAGATCTGATCCTGGAAGCAGAGCATGCTTCCAGAGATGGTGTAGGGTTGGGTGGGCGGGTCTGTGGCTGCTCAAGGGATTTGATGAATCCCTTAACTTATTCAAAACTGGGCGCTCTGAAAGGGTTTCACAATGGGAAAATGCATGTAATTTGTATAATTGAAAAGGAGCTCTGCCGCCCTTTGGAGGAGCAGTGCTTGCCGGACAGAGAGGCCTGGAATGCGTAATCAGTTGTTTCTGTTTCCCATGCCACAAAAAGAGGGATTTGCATGCCACAGGGGTAAAAATTCACCCCAGTGCTGAAGACGGTTAAATTTAACTTTTGCCTTTTACTGGGCGTCTCAGTTCATGGTTGCTGCCTAGGGAGGCTGATATTGTTTTCATCATGACATGAATCAGCCACCGGGAGCCCTGGTTCCTGCACCTGAATGCAAAGACCTTTGTAGAGTCCTGGGTCTGACACACAGGTGAGGGTGGCTCTGTACTTTTTTGGCCTGGACAGACCCTCCGCAGAGTGGGGGCTCAGATCTGGACCTCACACACAGAGGGACCCACCTCAGGAAGGCCGGGGTCTTTGGAGAGTGAAGCACGTTGAGGCTGAAGAGGAGGGGGGTGTCTTGGCCTCCAGAGCTCCATGGCTCTCTTGGAGAGATTTTGTCAGTGCTCTGTGAGGGGGAGGTAGGCAGGAGCCATGGGGCAAGTTAGAGGGGAGCAGGGTCTGCATTCCCCGCGAGCAAGCCTTGCCATCAGAGGTTTCCAGCAGGAAGCAGGCTGCTTGGCTGTGAAGGCACGAGTTCCCCGAACATTCCAGTTTCAGCCAGGCCTGCTGCTGGGGAGATTTCATACACAGAGAACACAAGAACAGGTCAGTGGTTCACAAACTATACAGGAAGAGTGGCTTATGGGGCTGGAATTAAGCTCATGTGAACAATGCAAACCCTGGGGCTCTGCTCTGAGCAGTGGCTTAGGGGATTCGTCACATCCCTCAAGGACTGTAGGCTCACTCGTCCCCCCCGTGCCTGTTGAATGCCGGCAGCTCAGGTGACCGAGATGCACTTGGCTCCTGGAGCCTTGCCAGCCCAGGTGTCCTCTAAGGCCCGTCCATCTCCCAGCACCTCGGCTCTTTAACACCAGCTTCCGATGTGCAGAGCCTGTGGGCAAGAGGACGTGGAGATGCCAGGGGATGCTCCTGGGGTGCGTATCGAGTGTCACCAGGGCAGAGGCACCATCTATGGGGAGGCAAGGGGGTGTTCTACCACCAGCCATTTCCCCGCCCCCTGCTTCTTTGTGCTGCTGGCCTACAGGGTGTTCTGTCCTTCCATGGTCTTTACCGTGCTCATCCTTCATGGCACAGCCTGGATGCCCCTTCCTCTGGGAAGCCCCATCCCCGCCCTGTGTTCCCTTCCCTGCATGCTCCTCCCCAGGCATTCACTGCCCTGTGTCTGGCCACCCTCGCCTGGAGCTGCCAGAGGTCGGGGCCTGTCTCCCTCCCTCCCTCACCTGGGCCTGGCGCCTGTGCCATGCAGTGCTCAGGAGTGTTTTCTGATGGGCAGCCTGATGCCTGCCTTCTAGGCCTTGGGCTCATCCCCTAGCAATGGAGGGCAGATCATCTGAGCCTGCCAGACCTGAGAGGACCCAAGGCCTGTCCAACTGCAGCTCCTTGTTAGAAGGCTGGAAGGAAGCTCCACAAGGGCCTCCGGCTCAGCCTCAGCCTCCCTCCCAAGAATCCATTTTGTTTTAATAATCTGCTTCCTTTGCATAGTTTGCAAACTCCTCAGAATTCTGTCCTCAGAGGTCCAAAGGTGGCGTGCTTCTGACCGACCCTTGCACTCACTGGGGCCAGTCCTGCAGACCTCCTGCCTGGCTGTCTGTCCTTCTGAAGCCTGGGGCTGCAAAAAGGCAGAATTTGGAGCAAGGCAGCTTGACAAGAGATGGAGGCAAAGCCCAGGAAAGGTAGTGTCAGGAAGGAGTGTGACACCTTTGGAGACCAGGACAGAACTCCTGCCTCGTCGGGAGTGAGATGAGAGTGGCTCCGCTGGCAGACAGAAATAGTCTGGCTGATGAAAATAAAGGCAGGTTCTTGACGGGAGAAAGGGCCGCCGGTGGGGAAGGGCGATCGCTATTTCCTCAAGACCAGCATCCTGCAGAGCCTGTCCTTTAAAAAGCAGCCACAGCAGATTATTAAACTGCAGATACATTTCTCCTGGCGCCCACCCAAGCCTGCCCTCGCAGCCCACCCTGCCTTCTGGCCCGCCTTGGCACTCCCCCGAGGACCTTCCTGGGAAAGAACGTTCTGGATTGTGCTATGGGGCTGTCTCCTTGGAGAAGCTCCTCTGCGAGGGAGTGGAGGCACGGGGGACTTTCCGAAGGGAGAAGGAGGTTTGGAGCCGTGTTGGCAGCAGAGTCCCAGTACATTTAGGACTTGATTTCTGAAAACTCCAAATCATGCTTGGTTTTGACATTTAAGAAATCAAATCAGTGAGAACCCCTAAATCAGGCCCTTTGCTGTTTGCCGGATTCCCGTGTCTCTCTGAACTGTCAGTCAATGCCATTTTGCTTTGGAGGAACAGGAATTTTATAATCTGACTTGATTTTCTCACGTGATTATTTTATTAAACTGTAGGTTGCCTGAGCAATCAAATACTGCTTCTTACTTAGCTGTGGGCTGTAGGCCTTGAGGTAGATGCAGAGGATGGCAGGACTGTTAGGATCTTAGCTGTTAGGACCTCCTTCAAGTTCTCATTGTCCCAGCAACACTAGGTCCCTTGGCTCGCTGTCCAAAGCTTTGCAATAGATACCATGGTCTTATTTTATCTTTCTTAGCCTCAATTTCTGTAAAATGGGAACCACATTTTATATGAAAATGTAGTTGCAGTGATAAAGGCTAGGACTCTTCTGCTAGGAGCCAACCTCTGATGATGACTCTCAGAGTTGGAAAACCACCCGCTGCTTTACAGGGATGACAAGAGCCACTGACCCCTGGCACTGTAGACCCTGAAACTGAGGGGTCAGGGGCAGGATGGGGGCTCTACAACAAGATGCTCAAAGTCCACACAATGTCTGCCTCTCTACCTCCAGGAGTTAAAGCCCACCAGGCCAGAATCCTGCCACAGCCCATCCCACATGGCTCCACACCTTCGCCACAGAGTTCCGTAGAATGTGGAAACATTTAGGAGCGGCAGTGTGATTAGCCATCATTGGAGACTTTGCTGCTGTCTAAGAAAGAGAATAGAGGCCAATAATCCAGGGCGGGTTGAAGCCATTTCTTGGCGCAGGTCTCCAGAGGGGCCATTAAGCACATTAATAATCTATGAGATGCCCCCACCTTCTGGATTCATTAAAAACAAAAAAAAGGAGGAGAAGAAGGAACAATATTAAGGGCATGCTGTATGGGCCAAGCAGAGGGCGTGAGAGAGACCCCAGGGACCAGGCACTTGGGATGGTCCTTCCTGGCCTTGTCACTGGATGCGGGGTGCAGTAAGGCC
Source organism: Glis glis (assembly GCA_004027185.1). NCBI lineage: Eukaryota > Metazoa > Chordata > Mammalia > Rodentia > Gliridae > Glis > Glis glis. The sequence continues at coordinate 63,073 of PVJS01002825.1, forward strand.
CCACCTTCAGAGCAGGCAGAATATCCTGATCGAGGTGAGGAAAAGGCTGGAGTTTTTTGTTTGGATGCAGTTGGTAGGAGGAAGCAGGAGCCCTCAGAGGGGTTTCATGCCAAAGGAGTCTGGAATCAGGCTTGAGGCAGAACCCAGGATGGTCATGGCAACAGAGGGGGTTGCTGTGGTTGCTGGGGGACACAGGGCTGAGGGGTGGCAGGCTAACCCCATGCAATGGTGGAGGGATGGAGAGGAGAGCCATGCAAAGCGCCATGGCTGAACAAGACAGCATCGGCTGATGCCTGTCCCTCCCATGCATTTGTCCCAAACCTTCAGCTCCAGGCACCTAGAATTCCTTGAGGCTGCTCAGCTGCTCTTCCAAGACTCAGTCTCCCCTCAAGCAGTCCCCCGTGCCTGGCAGAACTTCCCTCTGTTTTCACCTTGAAAACCAAGGCCAGCCTGTAAGGGCTGCCTCACATTTGATTCCTTTGGTGGGAACTTTCTTGATTTCTCCAGAGTGAGTTCCTGGCTCCTGCAAGCTCGCAGGCTTCAGTGCACTGCCTCCCCTCCTCCAGACCCATCTCTACTCCAGAGCATCATCATCCCCGGTTCTGCCTCTCCCATCAGCCTGCGGCACCCTAAGGACAGTGGCCATGCCTGATCAGTCTCTTGCTGCCTGGTTGCACCTATGGCTTGGTGCAGGACAGGGACGCAATAATGTGTGTGAGGGATGGGGGAGCAAGTTCACTCCATGGTTTTGCAGTGGCCTGGGGGATTTCACTGCCCTTTGTGATCCAAACCCCTTGCCTCAGTGGACGGTATGGAGCCATGTGGTCCCTGCTTGTGTGGATCCCTGCAATACCCATTGATCTCCAGGGGAAAGGGGTTCTTGTTCATTCATTCACTAACTCATGTTCAGATCCCTTCATTCCTTCTCTTCCTTGGCAAGTGCAGTACTCACGTAGACTCTTGCGGGCTCTCCCAGACCACTGCAATCCACCACCCAACACTGTCATCCCAAGAGAGTGAGCGACATGGCACTGTGGTGCAGTAGCCAGAACAGGGGACTGCCATTCAGAGAAGCTCTGGGTAATCGTCCCTCTGATGTCTTTCACTGACAGAGTGGACACAGGCAAATTAGCAGCCCCCCTGAGAGCCCCGACAAACTCATGTGTGCTGGGGCCAATCACGTCTGCCCTTCCTCTGGGGCTCTGAGAGCGTCAGCTAGGACAGGGAAGGTGGAGTGTGAAAGCCCTTTGCAGACCGTGAGCCCTGCAGATGTAATATTAATGCTTCTGCAATCAGAGATGCCAGCCGGTCCTGGCCAGGGAACTCCTTGAAGATTCATAGGTCTCCTCCACTTGTCTCCAGATTCACAGTGGTATGGATGAAATTATCACAGACCATGAAGGTGATTCAGAACAATACAATTAAAACAGAGAACCTGCAGGACAGGCGAAGTAAGCCCAAGGCAGCTGTTAGAGGGCGTGCATGCTCTTTTTCGAGTTGAGTTTTCACAGAAGCTGAGGCAGGTTAAAGAAGGGCACGATGCTATCGAGCACACAGAGGTTTCCAATCTATTTCTGCCACAGACCCAGCCCATATCTTTCCTGTCGATCTGGGGAACGATTCAATCCAAGGTTCTGACCCCCATTTTTAATTCAAAACCATGGTATCTAAAGTAATATCAGTTCCCAGCGTGTAACTCCAGTGGCCTCATTGTTGATGCGTCTTTCACCGCCAGCCACCTCAGCCCCTTTCTGGAAGTATACGGGGTGTAAATAATTCATTCTAAATAAATAAATCACTTGCACTACTTACGGTACAGTGGACGGTCATCAGCATGACCGACAGCGGCATATGTTCTGTTGAGTTTGGAATTGCAGGTTGAGTCTGGAAAGAACTGGAAAGGGAAGGGGAAAATGAACTCACCTTCTGGATCTGGGTACAGTGGCACAGGCCTGCCCAGCGATTCAGGAGGCTGAGGCAGGAGGATTGCATTTTTGAAGCCAGCCTGGGCAACTTAATGAGACCCTGTCTCAAAATAAAAAGGGCTAGGGATGTGACACAGTGGTAGAGCATCCCTGGATCTGATCTCGTGTGTGTGTGTGTGTGTGTGTGTGTGTGTGTGTGTGTACAACTAACTTTTCTGCAGGGTCATAAACGTATAAACTGGGCTAATACCAACCTCATAGGGTTGTGAGGAGTAAACAATAGATGTGGAACACAGTGCCAGGCACCCAGCATGCCCTCAACGTTATTCTGGAAACATTATTCCTGTAATTCAGGCATGAAGATTTCCAACCTCTTGAGGCAGACTGCCTGCAACAGCCCTCTCTTACAGCAGTGCTTCACATACTTTGGTGGCGATCATCAATCACCAGGAGCCAGGTGTGGTGACAGGCCTATAGTCCCAGTACTTGGGAGGCCGAGAGAGGAGGGTCGCAGGTTCGAGGTCAGCCTCAGCAACTTAGCGCTGAGGGTGTATCTCAGAGGCAGAACACCCCTGGGTTCATTACCACCACCACCCCAAATCACCTGGTTACCTGGGAACTTGGTAAAATACCAAAGCTCCCTGGGCTTAGAGTGATCAGCCATCCCTGTTTGCCTGAGTCTAAAGCTTCCCAGGAGGCAGGACTCTGGACTTTCAGTATTAAAGGCAGGAGGGTCCCAGCCAAACTGGGGACCACTGGAGCCTCTTCCCTGAGCATCCAGTGCTTTGATGAAGCATTGGTGACAACCACAGCCTTAGCGGGACAAGCCCCCTCGGGTGGAGACTGCTGGCTCATGGTGGGGATGAGGCTGAGCGGGGGTGCAGGCACCAAAGAGGGGTCAGCCTCAGCAATGCCTGGCAGGAATCATCAGGTGGGGCTGGGGGGAGTCCAATTTTCTAGTTAAAAATTGCATTCCCGCCGCATCCCCCAGGAAAAGAGCCTGAAAACTGATTTTTAACACGTGCCCTGGAAGTTCTTGTTCTCAGGGAAATTTGGGAAACACTGGTCTGGAGATCCTCTAAGGCCAAGCAGGCTGTGCTGCAGCAGTCGCCCCTGGGAGCAGTTTAGAAATGCAGATTCCCTGGCCCCCATCCCAGCCCTGCTGGCCCCAACTTAGAATTTTAGCCAGACCCCAGGTGTTTCTTGCTGCTATAGGGTTCCTCTCACTCAGGACTAGCTGGGGCCTCTGAAGGGAGGCTGGGGGTGTCGGCAGAGGGGGAGGCTCCGAGAGTGGTCTGCGGCATCTGGCGTTGGCTGCGGGGAACACCTGCTGAGTCCGCCCCAAGGATCCATTTTCAGAGCAGCTGAGCGAAGGTGCAGGAGCAGCCAGTGTTCTCACTGACTGGCGTCCGGCAGTCTGCATCACAGGCCGCAAGGATGCTCACCAGACTGCGCTGTGGAGCATGTCCTGATGTGCTGACCTGGGAGGCTCTTTCAGTTAGGGAGACCCCCACCCCTTAATGGCTGGGAATATGCAGAGGGGCTGGTGGCTCCAAATAAAATAAAATAAGGAATAAAATAAAATAAGGAAGAGTGGAAAGAAAGGACACTGGGCTGAGCAGACCTGGCTTCCACGCTTGGCTGTGATGTTGCCAGTCAGGCCAGGTAGCTTTCAACCAACCACTCACCCCCTGGAGCCCAAGTCTCGGCATCCCTGAGAGCTCTGCTCTCCTCCCTGGGAGATGCGCCATGAGCTGCGCGGCAGGTGCTCCAGGACAGAAGCCCAGGGTGTGTGACGCGGCACAGTACTGACCGCCGCCCTGCATTCTGTTTGACAAGGTGGAGGTGTGCTGGTTTGTGCAGCTAAGGATGTGGAGGCCCGGGGCTTGGGTCACACAGGCTGGCGTTCACATCCACACTCTGGTGCCTGGTAGCTGGTGACCCCAGGCAGTTTACTTAGCTTCTCCCAGCCTCAGTTTCTCCTCTGTGACTTGGGGTGGCACCATATGACCCTGGGGTGGATGCGAGGGTGACCTGAGATGGTGTCCACAGAGTCGCTGCACCATACGGTTCACTCCTCTATCCTGGGCTTTCCTACCTAAAGACAGCTGTACCCAGGTGGCTACCTCCCCAGATAAAAACAGGATGCTGGGATCCAGGTCAGCTGTGTGGTCTTGGGGGCAGCCCTGCCCCTCTGGGCCTCCTACTGCAAAGAGAGAAGGTTGAGCCAGTTGATGGGCCTTGATAAGCTTGGTAATGTCATGTCATCATCCCCTGTGGCTTGGAGCCATCTGTGCCTGCTGTAAACCTGTCATCTTCCCTCTTGGGCCCCACATGTGATTTCCCCTGGCTCACAGGGCCAGGTTCCTCCTCCATTCCTAGGTGCCACATAAGTAACCAAGCAGGTGGACAGTGGCCACGGCCACAGGTGCGTGTAACTCTGCAGAGTAGAAGCCCCAGCCTTGCAGCTGTGCCGTGCCCAGTGTGGATGCCTGTCGGGCTGCCTGCTGCTCTCCAGGTGCAGAGTGCCTTCCTGTACCGGAAGTGAGGCCAGGGAGGTCCGGTGGCCTGTCACCACAGAGCTGACGCCAGCAGGCCCGTTAGGCTCCCCTTCTGGTCCTTTCCCCTGGTGCTGAGGGACAGAGACTGCCGTCTGCAGCCCCAGAGCCGGTGCCCCTGCAGTCCTACTGCTGGATGCCTCTCTGACCCCTCCTCACCTGGCTGAGGCCTGTGTTCCTTAATCGTTCAGTGCCACCTCTCCTCCCAGGAAGCCTTCCTCGACTTCCCCACCCGCTGCCGCTAGAGGGCGTACCCACCCTCTCGTTGCATCGGCCTCCCTCCCTTCCCCTTGTCCTCTCTTCAGTCATTTCAATTTCTGATGATGCTTCAGAGCTGCCCGCTATACTCTGAACTCCTGCCCAGCTGTGACAGTCCCACCCATGTGAGCCTTGGCTGTCCCCTGTGTGCCTTGCTCAGGACCTGTCACCAAGCAGGTGCTTAGATATTGTGAACGGGCACACCTGGACGGCCCATTACAAAACCAACCTGTAATCCTACTGGCCCGCCCTCTGAGGGCCTTTGCCATGGGCCAGGCATGGTTCTTAACACTGTGCACAAATGAACTCATCTACTCCACATGCCAGCCCTGTTAGGTGGACACTATTATTCTCCTCATTTCACAGATGAGAAAACTGAGGCACAGAGAGTCCTAAGTGGTGCCAGAGTCCCTGCTGGCTGCCACTCGGCTGCACTGCATGTCAGACACACAATCTTGTTTAACTCTCCCAGCAACACCAGGGGAGGAGGGGCACACATGGCGCTGGGTAGGCCCATTTCCTGGGTGGGGAAAAGAAGATCCAAAGAAAGCAGAGACTCATCCTGATCCCTGCCACAACGGACTGCAGGGTGAGGCCTCCAGAGGCCTGTAGGAGTGGCCTCTCCAGAGGCCAGTGTCTGTGTCCCCTCCCCCCCAGCCCATGCTGGCAAGGGGCTTCCATCCTGTCATGGAGGACCTGGAGCAGCACGTGCTCTTCATAAGGGCAGTCTTCTCTTTGTAAGTTGTTCATCACACACACACGCACACACACACACACACACACACACACACACACACACCACATGGCTCTTAAACTTATTACTCATCCGGTAACTTGTTGTGTATAAAAAATAAATGGTTCCTTCGGACTCAGAAAATAGTTGGACAAGAGCTGATGAAAATCAATAACTATGCTAAGTATTTTAAGCATGTAGTACTTAGAGTTCTACTCTGGGTGGTTTTTATAATGAATGAGTTGATTTTTTTTTTTTTTTACAGTGCATAGCCTACATTAGTTTTGAATTATACAGAAAGCTTTTGCTTTGAATCAGTTTACAAAGAAGATTAAATTATTTATTATTTCCATGATGCAGAGATCGAGCCTTATACAGTAGAAATGGCCCGACTTGAGAAAAACAGTCCTTGGTTAGATAAATATTTAGACATTATGCCCGAATGCAGAGAGAGGCACAACTTTCTCGATTTCCCCAAGTTCCCAGGCAAGCTGTTCCACCGCACTGTCTGGGCTGCTTCTAAGATGGTGTGCTGGCTTGGCACGCACAGGGGATGAATGGCTCCCTGTCTGTCTAGCGTCCTCTGGATGCCTGGCCCATCCCTGGAGTAATGGGTCCATGGGCCTTTGGCACAGCCAAGCAGCTCGGGCTCAGTCCTTCAGTCTGCACTAATGAAAAAGGGTTTCCCCCCATTCTCAGCGTCAGCACCACTTCTTCGGGAAATGGACTCTTAAGAGCAGGCTTCCAACAGACACAGCCATGATGTCCCCCTGCCCTGTAGCCTCACCTCAAGTTCAAGTCTACCTTCAGTGCCCACTTGATGGATAGACGTTACTCCCTTTGGGAGGTTGGGACAGCGTTGGCCTCTTTTGCAGTTGGAACCCTCAAGCCCAGCACATGGCCTGGAGTCTAGAACCTCCAGGAAGCTTGGGTTTTCCTTTTGTTTTTGGATACTGTCTCTCTTTTATGTAAGTGGCATCATGAATTCATGGATTTAGAAAAATATACTAAATATGTTGTATTTCAGTCATTTATAGACATGATTTTCAAGGCAGTGTTTTTGCTGCCCTATTTATGTTTCTACCTTGCCTCCAAATTTTCTTTCAATTTTTTTAGTTTGAAAAATTTCAAATCTACGAAAAAAAAAGCTAAACGTACAATGAACATCATAAATGTTTTAATTAGATTTACCCTTTGTTTATATTTGGCCATATTAGTTCTCTCTCTCTCTCTTTCTTTCCATATCTTTCCCTTTCACCTGAACACACACACACACACACACACACACACACACACACACACACCACAGTGTTCTTCCCTGTGCACCTGGTCAGGAGGCCTGTTTGAACTACTATTGATGCTACTTGGTTAAGGTGGTATTTGCCAGTTGTGGTGTAGATGCCTTTTCCCCTGTGTAACTAGGAAGTAATCTATGAGGTGAAGCTCTGAGGTCATGTGACTATCCCCACTCCACCCCAAATCTTTCCCCCAGTGGTTTTAGCATTGGTTAATGATCCTGGCCGGTCTCAGTATCACACTGGGGTTATAAAGCAGTCATTTTCTAAACCTACTCTTCCAGCTTCTTGTAGTTTGCCTTCTTCTCCCCAAATCAGTCCCCTTTTTTGAACCTTTCTTTCCCTCCTCCTGGCCCTTTCTCTCTTTGTTTCCCACTAATTCAAGCACTTAATATTTCACTTGCCTAGTCCTGCAGTCAGCCATTCCTCCAAGGAGCCCTGATTCTTCCTAGTGTTGAGAAACCAACATCTCGATGCTGTATACTCTCTTTGCTACTGGGGTTCATCATTTCTAAGGTTTTTTTTTCTTCAGTGGACTGAGCTTGAAAATACAATTTTTAATATTTTAAACAAAAGTGTTTAAACTGACCATGAGGAGATACTCAGACAGATATAGGGCATTCTACAAGTCACCTGGCCTGTATTCCTCAAAACAGTCATGGAAAGCAAGAACAACCACAAAAGAGCAGGGGACTGTTCTAGAAAAAAAAAAATACTAGAAAACAAAAAACAAAAACAAATGCAAGGCATGAATGTAGATTGGATCCTGAATTTTAAAAATGGAAAGAGCACTGTGGGGAAATTGAAGAAATTTGAATGTAGACTATGCATTAGATGATACTGAATTATGATTAAGTTTCATAAGTACAATAATGACATTGTAATGGGGTAGGAGAATGTCATTCTTAGAAGATACATGCTGAGCTATTTAGGGGTAAAGTGTCATGATATCTGTAAGCTAATTTTAAATGCTTTAAAGACAAAACAAAAAGTTACATGTATGAGTACAGGCGTGTGCATGTTTGTATATGAGAGTCTATGCATATTTATATACATATGTATATATACTCACATACATATACAGATATATATTTACAGAGAGAGAGAAAGCAGATGTGGAAAATGAATTGAAACAAAAGGTACATGTGTTCACTGTACTCTTCTTTCGTTTCGTAAAGGTTTTAAATTTTTTATACAATAAAAAGCTGTGAATGTGTATGTGCTGGGGTGGGGGTAAGGCGGGGTGTTGTTGGTTGGATATGTCCAAAAGTTCCCTTACAGATTTTTCTCCATTTAATTATATTGGTAACTAGATATACTCTCAGGTTCCTTTGTTTTGTTTTCAGTTTTTAGGGATTGATTAATGTCTTCTTGTTGAATAATTCTAGTTTTTCAAATATATCTTTTATGTGATTCCATGGTCAAAATTATATAGCAAGGTAGAGTAGAGAATGCTTGGCTCCTGTCCATTTCCCCTCCATTTTGTTCCACGCCATCCCCATAGTTGACCGTGTTCATTCCTGTTAAATTTATCCTTCCAGTGTTTCTTATAGCATATATGAGTGTGTGCACATGTGTGAGTTCCTCTCTCCTCCTTCTTACAGCCTATATACTATATAGGCTGTTCTGCATCTTGCTCTTTTCACTTAGTTTTCCTGGGGTCATGGTTTTATCACTGTAGAAAGACATTTCCGAGTCTCTTTACAGATGTGCAGCACTTCTTTGTGTAGCTGTACCATGGCTAGGACAGTCAGTCCCCTACTGAGAGCCGTCTGGGCTCTTTCCAATCTTTTGGAGGAACCTTGGTCACAGGTCATATTTGTGCCAGTGTAATTCCTAGAAGTGGGATCTCTGGGTCAAAGGAAAAATGCATCTATAATTTCTCTGGAAAATAAATCCTTGTTAAATGAATGAGAAAACTAATGAAAGCACTTGATTAAGAAGAGCAGAAAGTAAAAGGCTAATATCTAAATGAGGATATAAAACAATTAGGGTGACTAAATCTCTTTTCAGAAGAGCTGGTTTAAAACTCTTCTGGTGTTGTTTCTTGCCCAGCACTTTTCATCTTTCTCGCCTAGAGAAAGAAGTCCTCTTTGCTTTGTAAATTAAAGATACAGTTATAAAATCGTGAAATTTTAGAGCTGAAATAAAAATGACCTGGTGTCTGGTGTGGTCTCGTGTGTGTGTGTGTGTGTATGTGTTTGTGTGTGGTACTGGGGATTGAACCCAGAGATGTCCTACCTCTGAGCTAAACCTCCAGCCCTATTTTATTTTTTATTTTGAAACAGGGTCTCACTACATTGCTGAGGGCCTCGATAAATTGCTGAGGCTGGCCTCCCACCTGTAATTCTCCTGTCTCTGCCTCCCAAGTACTGGGATTACAGGCATGCGCTGCCACGCCCAGCTCTCTATATTTTAACCATAAAGAAACCGAGACCCTGAAAGAGTAAGGGATAACAGAAAGAGTCAAGGGGGAAAAATGCCATCCAATTCAATAAGCATTAAATAAAATATTTGCTTTATAATAAAGCATGACACTTGTTTTTAGTTTCTAATAAGAGCTGGATGTAAAATTGTACACAGAGAGTCTCCCTCCCCCCAGGTTACTCTATCAGCAGGGCTGTGGTGCATATCTCTGAGCCTGGCTGTCACAATAACATCTCCTTCAGGAGAGTTCTTAGTGGAAGTGGATTGTTTCGCGTCTTTTGTGTTATTCTGGTCTATTCAGACGCAGTCATGGTGATGCCTTGGGTCTGGTGGAGGGTGTGATGGCTGTGTGCGCTCTCGCTGATGACGTGGGTGGTCATGTTTGCTGAGGATAGTCCGGAATTACATAATCATGGCGTTGGTAGCACTCTGTTTTGATTCTGAGCAGACAGCATGGAGAAGCAAATAGATTTAACCCAGCCCAGTCTGGCTGTGAACTTTTTTCGGGGGTGGGGGGCAGTGTGAGCCGGGACAAATCCCTTCTTTATGGTCCTCAGTATGTGAAATGAAGAGTTGGACAAGCCCAGAATGGCATCCATGCCATTATTGTCTCCTTCTGTGCCAGTGCAGGAAAACTAATCGATGCTTACACGCTCACTCTTCGCCTCCTTGACCCACCTCTCTCTGTAGCTCCTGCCAGTCCACCGGTGATAGTGCATAGCCTCGAGCCTGTTACCAGACCTGGCTTGGATGGTCATTTAGGGTTACCAAAGAGAATACAGGACTTTCAGTTAAATTTGGGTTTACATAAAGTTTTGTTTTGTTTTTAGTGCAAGAATGTTCTAAATATTGCTAAATCTGGCAACTCTACAACTCAGGCCATTTCAATTATTTCTCTTTTTGTGTCCCCTCTACAACCTATTTCTTTTATTTGAGATATCCATGCTCTTCTCTTGATACTTCTGATAGTGCCCACTCCCAGTACCCATATAAAAGTCTAGCTCATTCCTTAATTGTTTAGATTCTCATTATACCTTAATTTAATTGAAGGTGATAGAGATTCATGTAGGGGTTTTTATTTCTGAGGACCATACATTCCTGTAAAACTCCTTAATGAACCTACAATTCCTTGTTTCTCAGACTTCATTTGCATAGCACTTTCTTGATTTTGCTAATCCATATACCACTCATTTATCAACTTGTTTAGCATTTTCCTTTAAATTGACTCATTTTATTTAAATATCATGAATGGAAAATCAATATCATTTACCAAGAAGATAGTATAAAATCAAATAAAGGGAAAACATACCTATTATGATATCAAACTATTAACTCAGTGCAGTGGCACATGCCTGTAATCCCAGTACTTGGGAGGCTGAGACAGGAGGATCGCAGGTTCGAGGACAGCCTCAGCAACTTAGCGAGGCCATAACTTAGTGAGACTTTGTTTCAAAATAAAAAAATAAAACAGGGTTGCGGGGTATAGCTCAGAGATAGAATGCCCCTGGGTTCATTCCCCAGTAACTAACACACATACACATACACACACACACACACACACACACACACACACACACACACACATATCAAACTATTCATCTGGGACTCACCTGAAATCTCTGAGTGTCCCTCCAACAGTACACATAAAACACAACACTGACTAATTCTACTTCCTGTTGGTTTGGGGAATCACCTCTATAATTCTGGTAGATGATCCCTGAGGATCTTCTTGAATACTTCCAGGGATGGAGAACTCAATAGTTTGTAAGGTTTTTATACATTCTTGAATCCCTTATTGTTAAATATTTCTTCTTCATATTGATCCACAGCAGCCTCCCTAAAACAGGTACACGTGGATCCTCATTCTCCCTCTGGGCCCCGCACTCTCAGCTTACTCCCTCTGCATTCATTCGTACCTTCATTTTTTCAGCGCCTATTTGAGTGCTTGTCAGGTGGCAGCTTGAGTGCTTATTATTTTACAGTCTTTTCAAGGGAAGGAAGGATGCAATTACAGTGCAACGTGAGAAGGTCTACTGGGGAGACACTGTTGGCCTGGACGGGAGGACTAGGGGGATTGCTGCTCAGGAAGCCTTCTTTGTACGAATGAGAGAGTGCCTGGCATGCTTTAGGAAGCAGAAGGCTGGAGTAAGAGGGGGAGAAAGGAGGCTGGAGAGGTAGAAAGGTGGGGAGCAGGCAGCCAGCCGGCCCTTGTAACCCACATCTTCCACTATAGCACAGGGATGTACTCTCTATGAAACAGGTTCACGTCCAAGTTCTCCATATATATATATATATATATATTTTTTTTTTTTTTTGGTGGTACCAGGGATTGAACCCAGGGGCATTCTACCTCCGAGCTACATTCCCGGCCCTATTTTTTATCCTTTATTGAAACCGGGTCTCACGAAGTTGCGGGAGGGCCTCACTAAGTAGCTGAGGCTGGCCGCAAACCCGGATCCTCTGGTCTCCGCCTCCCAAGTACTGGGATTACAAGCGTGCGCCACCACGCCCGGCCTCCTTTTATATTTAACAGAGCCTGGAGAGTCAGGGCTGGACTTATTCTCCCAGTTTCACAGGTCAGGAGATGGAGGCCTAATGGATGGTTGGCGTGGGCTGGCGGCCGCCACTCTGGGGAGCCGGGTCTTTATTCCACAGCCACACTGCAGTGCTCAGAGCACTTGACCCACTCCTCTCTGCAGCCCCTGTCAGTCCACTGGTGATATTGTATAGACTCGAGCCTATGTTACCAGACCTGGCTTGGATGGCCCCTGTGGGGTCCTCCAGCCAGCCCCACACATCCAGAACAACTTGCCCTGCCCCATCAAAGGAGACAATACATGCTTGGAAAGTGTCTTGGAATCGTGTGTGTGTGTGTGTGTGTGTGTGTGTGTGTGTGGTGCAGGAGATTGAACCCAGAGGTACTCTACTGAGCTACACCTCAGCCCTTCTAATGTACATTTGTATGTACGTATTTAAGTACTTAGTGGTACTGGGGATTGAACCCAGGGGCATTCTACCTCTGAGCTACACCACCCGCCCCTTTTATTTTTTGTTTTGAAATGGGGTCTGACTAAATTGCTGAGGCCCTTGCTAAATTGCTGGAGTTGGTCTCGAACCCGTGATCTTCCTGTTTCAACTTTCCAAGTACTGGGATTACAGGCATGCACAATGTGCCCTGCTTATTTTTTAATCTTTTATCTTTATTTGCCTTCATTTCCTCAGGAGTGACCTTGAGGCAGATCTGGTTGGCCTGGAGCCTCCTGGCAGCTGCTTCCTCTCTGCCAGTGGGAGTCTCTGACTCTCAAAGGTGAACTGGGCCTAACATGACACCTTCTCTGGGAGCCCTGGTGTTCCTAGAGCCCAGGCTGTGAGTTGCTGGTGGCCCCGTCCTGCAGGCCTCCCGTGGCTCCCAGTCTGTGTGTCAGTGGGCAGGTGGCACTCGGGCTCCTTGCTACCTGCCGGCTGCTCTGGACTCCTGCTCAAGGAGAAGGGCCAAGCCCTATCTTCCTCAGCCAGGGAACCAGCACTTTCCTTCCTTCTCTGCTCCGCCCTGTGTGAGACTTTTGTGAACTCTTGTCCAGAGGGCAAAGCAGGGAGGTGTTTGGTGGTCCTGCTGTCTCCCTGTCCCCTCCTCTTTTCCATCTCCTCCCAGAGCTACAGAGGAGGCTCAGAGCCAGCCTGCAAAGAGCTCACAGGCCCATCAGAGAAATGGGCATGACTACCAGCCCCTTCTTGGCATCCCATAGCAGGGGGAGAAAGTGCTGGGGAACTGAGGAAGAGCAGGGGAGGTTCCGGGGAAGTGGTGTCTGTGGGCGGGCCTCCACGGTGCATAGGAGTTGGCCTGAAGAGCCATGGGGAGAAGGTGCATTCCCAGCAGTTGGAATGCTGTGCACTCTCTCCCTGCAAGATGGAGCTGAGGCCCAGTGCACCTTTGTCCCCAAGGGTGTGATTCCAACCTATCGACTAATTAGAGGTGCCACGCCGACGTGAGGAGACATGACTTTGCAGCGTGGTAATTAACAGGCAGTTGGCTTCACAGCTGTGATCACATGAGGATGCTTTTACCCCTAAAGACCTCAGTGGAAGGTGAAAAGTTGCTGGGGGAGGCAGAGGCTCTCCTGCAATTTGTTAATTTCCTGAGTTTGTCACCTGCACAGCTGTAAGGGGGAAAATGGAACATTTTACCAGAAGTTTAAGAGAAAATTAAAAACATATGTCCTAATTGTACGCAATTAGACAAGCAATATAATCATTATTATGTTTGTAATTAACAAGCCATTTTAAAAAATCACTAGATTAGGATTTAGAAAGCCTGATTAAGAATGAGGTCTCTGCCTGGTGACAGCCACATCGCTGGGAGCAAACCCTGTCATACACTGAGGCCTCTTGTCAATAAAAGGGGAGCAGCAACCCACTTCTGCCTTCCTTGGGGAGGAGGTGATGTGGAGGGAGGGGGTGCAGCTTAAAAGACCTTGGCCCATCTAAGAAATACCATCTAAGCCCAGCATGGTGGTGCACACCTGTAATCCCAGTACTTGGGAGGTTGAGACAATCCTCTGAGGACTGCAGGTATGAGGCCAGACTCAGCAACTTAGCAAGACTCAGCAACTTAGACCCTGTTTCAAAATAAGAAATAAAAAGAGCTGGGGGTGTAGCTTGGAGGTAGAATGCACCTGGGTTCAATCCCCAGTACCAAAGAGAGAGAGAGAGAGAAGAAGGAGGAGGAGGAGGAGGAGGAGGAGGAGGAGGAGGAGGAGAAGGCAGAGAAAAGGATAAGGATAAGGATAAGGAAAAGGAAAACAGAACAACCTTCTAATGAAGTTGTCACCTATTGTTGGCAGTCATGAATTGGGTGCCTCTGCTATTCTGACCCTCACCACAGCTCTGAGATAGGGGCATGCCACCCGCTGTACAGAGGAGGAGACCGAGGTCCCCAAAGGAGAAGTCAACTCCCCAGGTTGCTGAGTGGGTGGTGGGGGTGATGTTCAGACCTGGCCACCCAAGCTACAGCTCAGAATTCTTGCCCTTACACACACTGCTGGCTCAGCATTAACTGGGTTTTTTGTTTCTGTTTCCCTCCCACTTTTTTTTATTTGAAAAAAAGACTTGAGGAAGTTAGGTTTGTTTTCTAGTCTTCTTTCATAAAATAATGGTGTAAATGATGAAGGAGGGAGTGAGGGAAGAAATTTTTTTTAATCACAAAATGCCACATAGCAAAATAATTATATCTTAAAGGGCAAGAATTAAATTACTTTATAATTTACTTTTTTTTTCTTTTTTGGTACCAAGGATTGAGCCCAGTAACATTCTATCTCAAGTTATACCTTAAGTCCTTTTTTGTGTGTGTGGTACTGGGGATTGAACTCAGGGGTGGAAGAGTTCTACCTCTGAGCTATACCCCCCAGCCCTATTTTATTTTTTATTTTGAAATGGGGTCTCGCTAAGTTGCAGAGGGTCTCATTAAATTGCTGAGACTGGCCTTGAACTTGGGATCCTCCTGTCTCAGTGTCCCAAGTACTTGGATTACAGGCTCAGCACCCCCAGCCCTTTTTATTTTTTATTTTGAAAGAGAGTCTTGCTAGTTTGCTGAGGGTCTTACTAAATTGCTGAGGCTGGCCTCAAACCTGAGATCTTTGTGTCTCAGCCTCCCAAGTACTGGGATTATAGGCATGCACCACCATGCCTGGTTTATAATTTACTATTTATAAATAAATAAAATATCTTTCTTAAATCAGGTGACAGGCAGTTGGATATTAGTTTTATTATCATTCTTTAAAATGGACATATATATTTCACACACTTATGTATGTAATAGTTTCTATTTGACAAAACTTTATGAAGAATTTTCTCTTAAAAATAACATGCATGTAATTTTGTGTTTCATGTCATTGAATTGAATCATCTTAGGAATCAAAAGCATAATAAGCCACAGATGCAGCATTTTTCCTTGTAAGCAGATCTCATTTTTTCTTCTCGCTTCTTTTTGAATTGCCCCAGCTGCTTCCTCAGTTCATACCTGGGAGCCTCCCTAGGAAGCAGCCTGGTTATGGGAGGGGAGAACTGAAGTCCCAAGCCCTCACCTTGCCGCTTGCTAACAGGGGACTTTGACCAAGTCAGTTGACCTCGCTGAGCTTCAGTTTCTTTACCTATAAAGTGGGGGTAATACAGTCTACTCTATATTATGGGGTTTTATGAAGATAAAAATTAGACCCCCCAAAAAAGCATGTTTTGGAAACTGTTAAAGCACAGAGAAGCATAGCAGTCTTTGGATTGGGTCGGGCTTGTGAAGTCAGTCTCCTTGCCCTGACATTTTCTTGCTGTGTGACCAACATGCAAATGGATTGACTTCTCTGAGCCTTGGTCTCATCTGAAAAATGCAGTTCACACTAGTGACTACCTCATCCTCATCTGGTTGCCCCTTCAGTGAGAGAGGGAGTGCCGGGCGCTCCTTGCAATGCCAGCTGCACACAAGGTGTTCCTTATATGATAACTTAAAGGGGCCAAAATAGCTAAACTCAAATCCCAGCTTTGCCCTGTTTTAGCTGCAGGGCCCCAAGGCAGGTTACTGTACCTTCCTGAGCCTCAGTTTCTCCAAGAGAAAAACAAGGTCAGTGCCTCCTCTATGTCCCTTGCAAATTGCTGCAGATTCCCAGTGAGAAAAGTGGGTGGTCTAGACTGAATTGCTGTGTGTGATGAGAAATAAGCAGTAACCATTGTCCCCCAGTGGGTCAGGCCCAGAGACTTGAAACCTTGCAGCCAGACTGTGCACATTGCCCCGAGGGCCACAGCTCGCTGCATGCCAAGCTTCCATTCTGCCTCGTTAACTTGAGGGACGCTTTGCAGCCCCCACATCACATCAATCTCACGGGCCGGCATCTGTGTTGAAGGTACTTTGTGTCCAAACAGTGTTTCTCCAGGGCTTCGGCACAGCGGTGACCTGGCGCAGCCCTCAAGTGGCCCTGAGCTCCCAGCGCACACCGCCTGGCGCCTTTGTATACATCCTGGCACTGGCCACAAACAGCGTTCTGTCAGAAGCTTCCTGAGAAAGTTGTGTTCCATTCAGCTCAGCTGAAAGGAGCCCGAGATGACAAATACCTCCCTCATTTAATTACAGACACAGTCAGCAACCCCGTGGAAAAAGATTAAACCTTGCTGAGAAAAGAGCAAGACTCAATCATTTTCTCATCCCCTTGCATCTGGCCCCGGTTTCTTACCTCGCACTTAGCAACGCCGGCCACCCTGCTTATATGTCCCCCCCCACCGAAAATGTTTTGTTTTTCTACAGAAAAGTTCAATTCAGGTGCCCAAAACCAAGTAAAGAAGGAATTGCATTAAGGCAAGAATCCATCGATGGCTGGGAATTTAATAAAGATCACAACTTTGGGAGATGTATTTACATTTTCCATCTAGGTTTATATCTGTAGAGAGAGGTGAGGCACATGGGGTTGTCTGAATAAATCAGATAAACCAAAACACCCACCCACTCAAAACCCAGACTCCTTGTTTTCTTCAGTTGTTGGAGAGATTAGTTTGTGGTTGTTTTGTGGTTGCAAGGAAACTTTGAAGGTTTTGGCCAAGCCGTCATTTCAGAGATGGGGACAACAGGTCCTTCATAAGGGGAAGTGAGTGGCCCTGTTCTCTCCTCATAGCAACAGGGCAAAGCCCAGGTCTCCAGCTCCTTAAGTGGCCGCAAAGTGGCTGGAGCTCTCCACCTCTCTCTGCATGCGAGGGCTTACTATTAAAGTGACTCAGAGTTCAACATGTAGACCCTAAACTCTCACACAACGTTTCATGGAAGGCCAGAGCTTCCCACTGGGAGATAGATGCCCACAGCCCCCTTGCCAATCCCACTCTGCTGGTTAGTGTATGGCCTGGAATTTTCCAGGACCAACCATGACCGCCATGGAAACTTACTATGTTTGCGAGACACCCCTCCACCCAGAAGCCTTGAAATAAGTTGTCTCCTCCCTGTTCTTCCAGATCTCCAAGGAAGGAGTAAGACCTTTATCCCCCCCCCCCTCCCCACCAACTGGGGCTAAGGGCTCAGGGCTGAGGAAAGAGAACTGAATATGATGTCAAAAGACCAGTTTCAGCCAGGCATGGTGGTGCATGCCTGCAATCCCAGTACTTGGGAGGGTGAGACAGGAGGACCACAGATTTGAGGCCAGTCTAAGCAACTTAGTGAGGCCCTCCACAACTTAGCGAGACTTTGTTTCAAGAACAAAATAATAAAAAGGGCTGGGGGTGTAGCTTGGAGGTAGAATGTCCCTGGGTTCAATTCCTAGTAACACACACACACACACACACACACACACACACACACACACACACCAGTTTCTTACTGATCTTGCACACTTTATGTCACCTTTCTGGGCCACAGTTTTGTCAGTTGTAAAGTGGATGATAACTGCTACAGATGAATGAAAAGGTTGGGGGAGGTGTATCTAAGGGCCCTATAGGCTC